>CACRXK020002873.1:18212-39850 GCA_902702795.2 Paramuricea clavata | reverse complement strand
GTATAGTAGTTTGGTCATAATCGAGTTAACTTACATAATGCGTGATCTTATGTTCATATTGCATTATTGTGGTAAGTGCCTATAATATGAACACACTCAGTCACAAACTACACCAGATTTTCGTGAAGCATTTAATTATTTGTAGGAAATCAGGTGAAACAGAACGAAGATGGACACCAATCATATTAAATTCTGCGAACTTTCCATCAGGTAATGTTATGTAAATCCAGAGTGCAATAATATACAATATCGGACCACGGGAACAACACGCACAAAACAAAAACTAGGCATGGGGAATTGCGGAGTAAAAGATAAACCTGGTCTTATAATCGTAGGCATATTACACTGGAAATGTTTTTCAAAATCGTTACTATGTAAATAATATGGAACTTAGTTGAAAATAGTGTGGAAATCCAATTCTCATACAAATTGCAATTTCCATACTATGGATATAGTGCCAAAATAAAACTGATAAAAAATAGAGAGCTACACGTGGAGGAAATGTTCATTCGTGACAAAATATTCAACACGTTGGATATTTGTCTTACGCGTCACGAGTGACGAAAACGTACAAAAGTGCACCGCAAACGAGAGCTTTCTCCTTGCGCCAACAGTCACGAAAGACATTTTGCTAAGCACATAGCTCTAGTGTGCGCCGGGCTTAACAAAGGTTGAATGGCAGTAGATGTCTTATGAGATGCTCCAAATGATTTAATCTTGTTCTATGTATAGGCACTAGTGAAGGCTTGAAAAGAGAGAACACGTGGGAGTACAGAAGAGAACCCCAAGTATCTCGACCAAGACGACACCAGTCTGCTCAGGTGCATAAATCTGTAAATACTTTGTGGCCTTTTGTCTTGTTACAGGTGACACATTTACGAAATCATAGACTGTTGCAATGAATCATCTAAAACACCTTTATATAATTAGGTCATCAGTAACAAGATAAATACAGTAGCTCCAACGCCGAAACCTCAATCACGAAAACGAGGCTCTATAGCCCAGTGGGGATTTACTATTTTGCATATTATGCGATGCATGTTTACTATTTAATTAAAGCCCATTTTCCACTAGGCGAATTTGTTCGCGCGAAGCGAAAAACAAATCTTGGCGATGTGATTAGTCAGGAAAAAATTAGCCTCGAGAATGTTGGATCAGTTCCTACTTTTTTACAAATTCGCCTAGTGGAGAATGGGCTGTTGCATTACGCAATTTTTCGTGCAAGTTACAATTTTTCTTAATGATGTTGCGAAACAAGTCTCATTAACGATTGTAACCAGGGATGCATTTACTGGGGGGTGCACCCCCTAGCCCTTGCTAGAGGGGGTGCAGGGGGGGGTGCATTTTTCATGATAAAGCAAAAAATTATTAGAGACAAAATGAGATACAGTAATTTGAATAATAACATGATGATAAGCGAACTGTGAACAACTATTACAATTCAAATACAGTAGTCAAGCAAGACTTTGCAGTGGTGAAGCAAGTTGATGGGCGGGCCGCGGGCGGCACACATGACCGACACAACTCGGCACCAGAGCTGGCAGAGCACCACCCCTCCCCGATAATGCTAGCGCTGGATCCATCCGTGATTGTAAGATTGCTTACAATGGCCAAAATTATTGCGAGAAGAGTTAGAAGTGGCATCTACTTTTAGCAACGGTTGCGGGGGTAGGGATGAAAGCGGATGCGGATATTACGGATGAGAAAATGCGGATGGGAAAATGCGGATAAGAGGATAAAACACGGATGAGGGAATAAAATGCGGATGAGATGGTAAATTGCAACGTGTAACAGCGGCTTTACATCTTTGTGCATGGCCACGAATGTAAACATTCATTATTGGGGAAAGCAGCGCTTCTTCATGACGTCATTAGTGCTAAGTAAAACAACACAAAGTACTGTAAACCCAATGTGTACCCAGACAGCACTTTCCTTGCGAGTTCCATATAGTTTTAATTTATTTGGACATTTGTATTGTAACATAAGTGCTAACAACGTTTCTTTTCTCTGCACACAGGCAATATTAAAGCCAAAATGAACGTCTTGAACTACGCAAAGAAGTGGTATTTATATTGTATATCTATTTATTTTTTATATTTATTTTTCATTATTTAATAATAATAAAGTTCATACATTAATGCTAATTTATTATAATTTCGAGGTGTTGTTCTCAGTGTATTAATTCAAGAAAGTTTGAATCACTACTTTTTCTGATAAAATAAAACTCCAAATATTAGAACATCTTGTAAACGCAAATATATGAGATATTGAAAAAAGATTTGACTCTTGTTTTCAATAGCTCTGCATATATTGAGTTTACAAGTTGTTAATATTCGGAGTATGTTTTGTTTATTGACACAATTATATCACTGAAAATCAAATTGATTACAAATAATAGCCTCCTCCTTGGATCACCAGCATCTCGCGGTTCACCTGGTTGCTTAGGTTTAGAAAGTCGCCGTGCTACATTATTTTTTGCCTGCAGAGGAAGTTAAACTCTTTATTAAATATACATAATAATACACATAGCGGTTATATTCTAAATAGGGGTGCACCGGATTTCAAATCCGGCCGGAATTCCAGCCGGATTTAACGAATTTTCCGGCATCCGGCCGGATTTGGAGAAAATCCGGCCGGATTTAAATTTCTGTTTTCACCTTAAAAAATTCACCAAGAATGGGATAAACCATCAATTTGGCAGCTTTAAAGTTTAAAAAACACTTATACTACTATAAAATATTAAGTTATTAACAAAAAGATATTTAAAAAAGGTTTAAACACAATCAAAAATCTAAACTCTAAACTGACACTAACTAAAAATAGAAAAAACATAAACCGCCATTTTGAATACTGAATTATCCCAATTTATCCCCCAATTGTCCCCATTACCGGTTTATCTCAAATCCGGCCGGAATTTTTGTCCAAATCCGGTAAATCCGGTTCCGGCCGGATTTGAAAATTCTAAATCCGGTGCACCCCTAATTCTAAATATACTGTGTTGACTCATAATATATTCTCTATATATATATTGATCCTTTATACTAAAGTGAACTATAAACAATATGTAACTACGATATTAACCTCATCTAATATTATGATGCACCCAAAGCAAAGAACCGAGGTGAAGGAAATAAGTTTTTGAATTATGTATACAAGTTATTTACTGATCTAGATTAGAACACATGCACTGTCAGATATAGGCCGTATAGCTAAGCAGAAAAACTGCCTGAGATGAGTTGAATGTAACCTGAATATCAGGCCTATATTTATCCTTCCCGCGCCTTTCTTGTCCGATTTTCCCTTTAAGCGTAAGGCGGGATATGTTCAAGTTAAGTTAAATGGAAAAAAATAATATAGTTAACTAGACTATTGTGACTTATCCAAAGTTGTGTGGTAAAAACAGGTTTACTTAGCCACTGACACACGGGCAATATTTTTCTGGTGACGGCAATGTGGTAAAATCGTTAATGGCGTTGCCGCTCCAAAAAGTGAAATTGCCCGTCAGGTATATCATGCTCTGTGACGGCAACTTAAAGCTTCGCACAAGCATTGCCGAAATTTCAAATCATCCAGTGTCCGAAACTTTATTCAAATTTGCTCGTTGTATGTGTTAACTATTTCTTTAAAAGCCGTTGTTGTTGATACTCGGCCTGAAAAACTATACATTCCGACCTTTCAAGTCCACTAGACCTTTCATCAGGAGCCATTGACGAAGTGCTTTCGCTCGAAACGACGAAGGATGTTAACAGGGGATCGATAACCTTTTTGTGTGCCTAGGACCGCAAATATTTGAAAATGTGCCTGCAAAATGTCTGCATGAAAAAAGCGAAATGAAGACATCATGGGCCATGAATTACTATAGTGGACTCTCAGTCCTTTATGACTTCATGCATTTTCTCCAGTAAAATTAACTACTATAGGCTACAAATAATGTCTAAAGATATTTGTCCATGAATGGTAGTTTGCAGAGTCTAGACGTTCATGACCAATCATGTACCGAAATCTAGTACAGTTGTAATCTTGAGATTTTAATTTGCAATTGCGCCCATTAACAAAGGTTTTAAAATAAGATGCAGTTTATTTGATATCTTCTGTTTCTAAAAGTTGTAGAAAATGTGCCTGTAAGAAATTTGTATCATTTCTGATCGTTTCGACCGTCGATCCCAGTCGTCACAACTTTAGTGAAACTTGGACCTCCTTTGCTCGTAACTTCCTGACGAAAGAGTTTCGTACGTATCAAGCGTTGGAATCCTAGCTTTTACCTATATTTTCCACGAGTATCAACAACAACGGTTTTCTAATTTATCTACTGCCGCCAACGCTGAATATCCAACTTCCAAGTTAAAAAGATGCAATGGCATCAAACTTGAATGATTCATTCTAGCATAATCCTATATGATAATCCTATGGTTCAACGAACCAGAAGATAAGCCATTGCTGTAATATCCACGTTCCCATTATCAGCAGAACAACCAGCAAAATTCCCTGCAATGTTTACGTGAGTTTTTGACCGCTGGGAATGACACCAGGTATTTTTCCCAGAATTACTGCCAATACCTATATATGAGTCAGTACTAAGACAATCATTCTGCTCGTTTCCTATGTATCCCAATCTGACATCCACAAAGTGCGAATCCACATTAAACCCTTGTTTACGGCAGCCAGTTTGTAAAGATGAGCCTGCGAGCAAGGACTTCCATTCTCCACGCGTTATATTTGTAGATCTGTATATGCGGTCTGCGAACAAAGTGTACAGCGAGCTTGCTGGATAACTGAAGGACAAAAAGTTGAGATCATTTCCAACTTTCATGCCAATGCACAGCTCCTTAAATGAAGTACTCCAAAAAGTTGGTAGTTTGGTTTCTTCCAAATCAAGTGCAGTTTGTCCAGCTTCAATGTTGAAACTCTCTTTGTTCTCCCATAATGTTGAATTGTACTCGAATGTGCTCTGTAAATGTACAATATTGTGTTATTTTATGTAACATGATAAATAACATGATTTGATATTTCGAAGGGCAGACAGAGTATAGTTTTGAGTGCAAAATGATCTGTGGTTGTCTAGATAAAAATATTGCGTGACCCCTGTTGTGACGTGCATGCATATCTACAAAAATCGAAGATGGCGGACATTTCATTCCTTTCGATCAAAAAACGATAAAAATTTAGTGTATATATAGTCTTGAAAGTTCTTTGAAATGAGAAAGTAAAAAATATATTACCATTTCCCTTTAAGGCGACATTTTGGTGAATTTTGTTCGATAGAACCTAATATATGGTGGATGTGTTGTTTGTAGATGGAATTTTCGAAAAAATCTAATATCCTTCCTCACAGTGTTCAGCAAACTTGCATGTAGGTATAGGAAATTAGGTCAAGTTAATTCTTGCTATGACATGTTTGAATACAATATATGTGCAGATCTATTATTCTTAAAAAACTCTGTATGACTATCATGTTCACTCGAGTCACCATATGCTTGCAATATAAACACTCGTATGAATATAAATGTGATGATCTCACGAGAAAAAGCTTGCCTTTGAGCCATTAATTTTCATCACCATGGTCCACCCACCACCTGCACAACCTACAAGTGACGTCATTTGACAATACACGCTCGTGTGGTTTGACGTCGTGTCTGTCTTTATTTTGTAAACACCATGCATCTTTTGCATCGCTAAGAAGGAAATAATATAGAATTGTAGTAAATTGATGCAATATCGCAAATCATGCATGCAGTAATATGCCTGGCCATGAGAATTAATGTACAGTCTCTGTGTATTTCAAAATTCCTGAAATACCTGGCGACAGGGGAGATAGGGGGGAACAAATATTCATTATAACTTTTTTATGGGGGGGGGATACAAACATTCACTAGAACTTTGTTTCCAATATTCACAACAGAATTTTACTGTCAATTTTGAATATTCCTAACCTATATATTCATATTCCTACCTCAAATATTGATATTCAAACTACTATTCCGCTTCCATCCGCAATTTTACTACCCCTAGATCTACACTAAAATTGGGATTTGCAATATAAAATTAAAACGCAAAACAACAATACTTGTGCTCCAGCATTACAAGGTCATACTGTAATTTAGTTTAATTGCCTACGAATTATGTTACTCTTGTATTTACCTTGATATGCTCAAAATCTCGGCACATGATTTGAAAACTAGAAAATAAAATATTAGAAGAAAGTGCAAGTTTATAAAACAATGTGAAGTTTGTCTTTAGTTATATAGTTGTTTCTATATAAAAACATACACAGGGTGGACAAAGTAGTCCCCAATGAAATCCGATCTTTGTCATCATGCATATATGATGACAGAAGTCGTGCTTTAATAACAACAATGCTCTAACAAAGTCGACCAATAAACGTAATTTATTATATTAATAGATTATATTACGAATGTGCCACTATCCAAAAAGTGAGGGGGACGCGTCCCTACCCCCAGAATTGACGCCCTTGGCGTCCTGGAAATCAATTTTGTACGAGGTTGAATGAAGTTATAGATTTTCATTGCCTATACGAATTTGGAACAGTTTAGATGATATGCATTAAATCTATACAATGGATTATGTTAATTATACAAGTTTAAATTATTCGGGTCTTAATTGGGATACACCATTGTTGGTCAAGCGGCATATTCAATATTGCTTGGCCAAGGCTTTCTTTTGAAAACAAGCGCTTGTGTTTAAATACCTTGCAATTGATGAAATAAAGCATTGACTCGAAACATACCTCGCTCCCGATCACATCTTTCACCTTCGTATTTGACATCACATTCGCATGACCCGTCACCACATTTCCCACCACGTTCACAAACTGAATGAGCAGCACCGGACTAAAAAACAAAACAAAACAAATTGGATTGAATCACATTTCACTTTAATTTTAAAAATACAAGTAAAAATAGAGTGTATAGCAAACCGAAGACAATGTAGTAAATTTTCATCAACATCCCTCGTCGCCTAATCGTAATTAGAGAGATTCAGATTTGACCTCCGCTACCTCTCACAGGCCTAATGCGCGTTTAATTAGTCAAAATCTGAACTTTTCTATTATCACCAGCGGATGAACTGCCTGACTTTTTAGTTTGATCAAGTTGATTTCAATTGAACGATTTTAGTTTTCATATTTGTTTATTTAAACAAGAAATGAGCTTTACATTTGTTCAAAAGCATATAGGCCTATTGAGGGATATATATATATATATATATATATATATATATATATATATATATATATATATATATATATATATATATATATATATATATATATATATATATTTATTATATATATATTTATTATATATATATTATTTATCAAATTACCCAGTTTCTTTACAAGAATTGTATGGTCGATAAAATAATATTGTCCTTATTGTTGCCCCATTCCCGTCAGTGTTTATAAACCAGTGATGCAGCATACTAATTAATGCCATAGTGGTTGACGAGTTTGCGAGCTAGAATTGCCGGTTTAACATAATCCTCAACAATGAATTCCTCTGCCACTTTAGAGATGCAGGGGGTCAGGGAAATAGGCCTGAGATCTTTTTCCAATATAGTCACTGGGTTTTTTTTTGGTAACGGCGAAACATTTGCTTTCTTCCAGATGGTAGGCAACTGCTGTTCGTAATAGGAAGCATTGATAATTTCATGACAGGAAGGGCCAAAAGATAAGAATATTCTTTAAAAATCCAGTTTGGTAGATTGTCTGGTCCAGACGCCTTGTGAGGATTTAGTTTCGCAAGAACTTTTTGAACACGTTCTTCAGTAACTTCCAAAAATTTTGGTGGGGCTTCTAATGAAGACGTTCGAGGGGTTCTGATATTCTGTATTCGGCCAAGGGTGCAAGAAAGGCAGTATTAATGGTGTTAGCTTGTTCATGTGGAGGGAGGTTCGTAAATCCTTCGACATTGATTTGATGGGATAAATTTGTGCCTGCCGACTTTATTCCACTTAACCGCTTAACCTCATTCCACCACTTCCTTGGGACTTCTCCTTTAAGTTGTTTAATGTTGGATTCGTAGTATTTTGCCCTGCAGACTTTTCTTTCTCTGTTGACACAATTTCGGTAATATTTAATATATATATATATATATAGTATTTTAACTTAAAATTGAGTCACAACTCTGAGTTTCACGCTGAGTGCGATCATCAGGGGTGACGGTGTTACAAGTGACGGTTGAATCTTCCGTATGATGACGTTGGACTTATGTTTGAATTATACGCGTGATGCATGGCACAGCGTGCGCACGTTCAAACTTTCCCGCGAGGAATCGCTTCCGGTGGCGGCACTTCGAGAAAAGTTCACACCGCTTGTTCAATAGTTTTGTTTTATCACCTTTCAGGATATGCAATTTTTCCTGGAGACAAAGATCACAGTTTTTTGCGCCGCTGCGATAGGAAGGTGTTTGTTTTAGTATTGTCCATTTAATGTTGAATCTGCGTTTCTCTTTCTTTAATCATTGCCAAATGTATTTGGATAGCTCGGTGGAATTTCGTTTGTCTGGGTTTTCGAACGAGGTTTTGTGATTCGCAAAGCGCTTTTTGAAGGTTGTCGAAATCATGCCAATATATTCTTTGGTACTCTCCTTGTCAACCTCGACTTCCGCTTTGTACACGACACTTTCTATCAGGCCATTCTTTTGGAGTGGACAATTGTCGGTGTTTCTGCAGTTACAGTTATCATTGCCGTTTGTTGTTGGTGATGCAGCTGCCTTACTTTTGGACAGGATACCGATGTTATGTTTGGATATGACGCTTTTACAATTGTTCATACAGCTGTAGCTAACCTTCACCGAGTTCCTGTTAAATATTTTGTGTAGTGGATTTGATGGGGGAAAATGTTTGTCAACCAAACTTAAGAAATTTCTACCCACGTTGGTTCTTACGTTCGTACTATAAGGTGGATTAAACCAAATGATGTTACGTGATCGTTTCCTGGTCTTATTGGGGGAATATTTCAAATCCGCTTGCTAATTGCTACGGCGAAGGGCAGCTTCGTACAGAGGAGCGGTTTTTGAAAACGCTTCTTGGTTGGACGATAGCTGTGAAATCCGCATGTTAACAGAAGTTGGAAGTTGCTTCGTGATTGCAGGAGGATGATTTGAACGGCTGTCAATGAAAAGTGGGTCGTTATTAGGTTTACGATAGGGTTGATAGCTTTCATCGCGTAGATTAAAAGTGACATCAAGGAAGTTGACGGATTGGTGTGTGATCTCTGCGGTGATTTTCAAATGGAATTCTTCAAACAGTTCGTGAAGATCTTTTCTTGCTTTGTCAGCAAGTCGAGCGGATGTCCCACTTAAGAGAATGAGTCCGTCATCTCGATAAAGGCCAACGCGTTCTTTACCATATTTTTTTGCCAGGGAGTTGAGTATAAATAGCCCTACGAGTTCACAAACTTCTGCCCCATCATAACTCCCCATGGTGACGTCGAACAAGGGGTTGTCCGGTTGTTTGGTCCAGGTTTTACCGTTACTGAAGAGAAGGGAGTTCCGTGCGTGTTTAATAATCTCGACCTGTTGTTCACTGATGGTGACGTAGTTTTGAGCCCAAGCGATTGCTTTGTCAAGGAGTTCTTCGGTTGTTGATGGGTAAAATTCTGCGATGTCGAAAGTGAGGAAGGAATGACGAGGTTTATTTTTGATGTTATTGAACCAGTCAATGACAGATAAAGAATTTTATCGACAGGACGCCAAGGGCGTCAATTCTGGGGGTAGGGACGCGTCCCCCTCACTTTTTGGATAGTGGCACATTCTAATATAATCTATTAATATAATAAATTACGTTTATTGGTCAACTTTGTTAGAGCATTATTGTTATTAAAGCACGACTTCTGTCATCATATATATATATATATATATGATATGATATCTATATATGATATCTATGTATATATATATATATATATATATATATATATATATATATATATATATATATATATATATATATATATATATATATATATATATATATATATATATATATATATATATATATATATATATATATATGATATACACGATGTCTAACTTAAATTTTGATATATGTCTTGTACCTTTTCATGCAATATTGACTGAGATAACTGTGTTTAAACGTCAGCAAACATTTTTGGAACCGCCGAGAATTACCTAAAAAGGCCCTATTAAAACCAATTGAATAACATTACCATTTTCTCTCGATTATTGTTTCAATTAGTGGGTTGGTTTGACGATGTTGGCTTGTTCTGGGACCACACTTTATTGAAAAAAATTTCGACACGAGAGGGCATCTCCGAATCATACGTTACAATGTTGTACAGAGAGACTTTCGTATTCACAATATCGATGACATGTGGTGGCAGCTAGCAAGATGAAGCTCCTTCTCATGCCAGCAATGCAATACCTTCGAAAACAATTCCCTGGCTGAGTTATGAGTAAGGCTGACGACTGGCCTTTGCCATCGCTCCCCAGATCTAACAGTATGCGATTTTTTTCCTTTGGGGCTATTTGAAACATAAAATGTGGAATGTGCCACATGATCAGCAACCACACAATTTGAGTATATATTAATATTCAATAAGCCATTTTTAGCTAATTTCGTCAGTTCCAAGAATGTTTACTCCTGTTTAAATGCTTGTATCTTTGTCAATACGGCATTGAAATGTGCATGGCATATATCAAAATTTAAGTTGGATATCGCTGAATGCCACTAAACTTGTTTTAGTGTCATTGCTGTTTTAGTTTTGCTTTTGCAGCAATTCAATATATATATATATATATATATATATATATATATATATATATATATATATATATATATATATATATATATATATATATATATATATATATATGTTATATATATATATATATATATATATATATATATATATATATATATATATATATATATATATATATATATATATATATATATAGTTTTTCGTTTTACCTCAAAAAACCACACGAAAAACTATATTACGCTCTATCTATATGGTATTGAGCACTGTTTGTGTTTCGTAAACCAAAATCTTTATATATATATATATATATATATATATATATATATACTAGCATTACGAGTATATAAAGCATAAAAAATAGGATGGACATATTCTTAAGCGTGCGAGGCAGCTGCCCCCTTCCAAAAAATGAAGTTGTGCAAATTGCAAACGTAAGTTGGGCAAACCGAACGAGATAATAGTCGAACTGAATGCAAGAAATAGGTAAAAATTTTAAGGCCTTGGAAAATTCTTCCCACTCTGCCAAGTGTTTGTATAAATAATTATATATCAATTTGGAATACCATTCAACATCCAGTTCAATTTGGAATGATTTGATGCATTATTTTGGACCATGGCATTCTAATGATATATTGAACAGGCGGTGCCAGTCTGTGTTACTGGTGTCGGTCATAATTTTTAAATTTTAGTATGAATTTTCCTATTCCACTTAAATTGACGTCCAATAGTCAGTACCCGCATCTTTGACCATGTATGACTTTTCAGTCTGTTACAATGTTACATCAAAGATTAGATACGATAAAGATGTGTCACTCGACGTATTTCCCTAATGTTTGCGTGTCCGTAATTTTCCGTGCTGATCACGAGTGATCACGCGAGATGACGAGTGCATAACACTTACTGCCAAAATGGCGGCGAGACTGATGGCGTTGGATTTTACTATTTAGAGACTGATGGCGTTGGATTTGACACTTACTGTCAAAATGGCGGCTATAAAAAAATCTCGGATATAATTTTCGCAGAGTGGCACATCTTTATCGTATCTAATCTTTGGTTACATGGCACCATGCAATATAGTTAAATAGCAACATTGTTGAGTGACATCAGAAATTCGCATCGCTACGGTACCACTCCCACAAACGTCAACGACCTCAGTTGACTTTTTATAGTACATATTGTTGATAAGAACTGGATTGGCTGTTTAAAATTATAATTGCATGTGACATGCAAAACTAGGTGTGGTCGTATGGAGATAGGAATTTTTTATGCGACGCCCGAATCTTGTATACGGGTGAGATCACACAGTTGGCGTTGGAAAATACATGGAATTCTGTATTAAAAGAGATTGAAATTACTGTCACAAAAAGACCATGGGCAAAATACTGACAACAGTAAACTAGAAAATAATTTGCAGTCGCTGAATATGAATCTTCCCGGAGCGATTCAGTTCACGCGGTGAGATCCGTAAAATTTGTCTTTTCAGCAAGGGTGGGTAGTAGCGAAGTAGTTGTAGTTCGCTACTGTAGCGAACTACAATTTTCAAGTAGCCAGTAGTTTTTGACTACTTTTTTAAAACAGTAGCTGTAGTTATAGCGAACTACATTTTGCCCAAAAGTAGCCAAGTAGTTGACTACTTTTCAAACAGCGAATCGCTATTCGCTACTTTTAAAATTGTTAGCACCTTGATAGAATAGCATGATATTGAGACACGGTTTGCTTAAAGTCAATACTCAATAGTCAATTTGCACTCTTGAACACTGCAGTGCTTACAAACATGTTGCTTTGTGTTTACTGTTGCTACTCGTAAGTCGATTTTATTTATTTTATTTACTAGCTTTGTCATAAATGACTGGTGATCCCTACAGGGCTTATTGCCCCATTCACAGGGTCCCTTAAACTAAACATTTACTTCAATTACAACACATTTTATCTACAAGGCTCGACAAAGGACGACACGAGTGACATTTAACACAGACAGTTTTAAACGATTGTGGTACATTAATGTCATATATAAGTTCAGTCATTTCGTGATAATATTTCAACAAGTATGATTTGAATTGGCCAATTGTGACGTCAGCGTCACGGATATAAGATGGCAAGCAATTATATGTTCTAGGAGCTCTATTAAAATAGCTATTTTGAAAAGTTAAAGTGTTTACTCTAGGAACGTTAGTTGAAATACTTTTAGTTGAATTGTGTCTCGTGACACGACCACTAGATTTCACGGCGATGTTTGGATCATTTGACTTCAGAGCTTTGAAGAAATATACCAAATCCAGGTACTCATGCCAGTAGGAGGGTCCTGAAGGGGGGGTCCCAATCCCATTTCCCACCTGAAATTTTGGCAAAATCCCAGTCCCAGTTGGATTTTTATTAGAAATCCCAGTCCGAGTTATTGAAATCCCAGTCAATAAAAAACCCTTTATTTATCGGTAGGCTACAATAAACAGTTTTAAGACTTTTAAACCACCGTGTGTGCAAGTGGCGAACACTTTATGAAATATTGGGCGAGTTTCGTGCCGAAGGCACGGAAATTTTTAAATTTGAATTCCGGAAATAGCATTTGCAGCATTCTGAGACACGCATAATCAGAAAACCCAGAATTTCGGGCGCCAGAGTATGCCTGTTCTCAGGTAGTGCTGTGAATAATATAGTTAACAACAAAAATCATGACCAAAGACACCAAAAACGGATCAAAATTGTATTTTAAAATACTTAAAACGTAGAAAAATTGGGAATCGACTCGCATTACCTCAATCCCATTCCCATTTTTGAGGACTTCATTTCCCAGTGGCCAAATCCCAGTCCCAGCAACCCAAATCCCATTTTCCCAGTCTAAAAATAGATCAATCCCAGTTCCCATTTTACCCCTTCAGGACCCTCCAGTAGCACAAAGGATTTGTTATAGGTTACATTTCAGCCTGAGTTAGTAGATGCTCCAAAAACAGTAAAACTAAAAAAGATAGCATAGCGAAATAGTTCGCTACATTTTTTAAGCAGTAGCTGTAGTCAGTAGCGAACTACGTTTGTTCAAAAGTAGCAGTAGTTGTAGCTGACTACATATTTTTGAAGTAGCTGTAGTTATAGCGAACTACAAATATTTTGTAGTCAACCCACCCTTGCTTTTCAGACAGACCTTCGATTAATATTATGAGAATTAGCCGCAGAGTTTTAACCAATCAGCAACGAGGATAAAGTTTGAATGTATAATAACTAATTTAGTTTAATTGTATAACAGTATACTATTAATTATGACTAATTGCTTACGAAATCTGAAAGAAGTGCGAAATCTGGAATATTGAAAATGTAAAATATTTCGGGGGGATTTTGTTTAAAATTCTGGAAGGAAAGCACTCGTGGGGTTGAAACAACCTGAAATGGTCTGAAATTGTTATGAAATATTTTTTGATACATACGTTATGTAATGTACTATCGAGAATCGAACGGTCTGTAGCGACAGCTGCGGATTCAGAGAGATACAACTACCTGAAAAATGTAGTTTCAAGGTTGTTGTATTTCTCTCAATTCACAGCTGCCAAGGCCAAAAAAATATGTGGGTTTCCTATTTCTTCTTGTAAAAACATAGGTAGGATAGGTCGGTTTTGACTTTTTTTTTAACTTTTTTCATTTTTCTAACAACCGGACGCCATTTTGTTTAGTCAGTGCTTCCACATCCAAAGATTTATTTCCCTAATATTGCCTCAAATTTCCACTTTCTGCAAACGTTTCCCGCTAAGTGGAAACACTTAATCCAATAAAAAGCATGATCCAATAAAAAATTTTAGGGTCGGGATTTCGGCACCCAAATAGGTAGAGTCGGGAAACCGGAATCCCACATATTTTTTCCCAATGTCTCTCTGCTGTTAATATCCTGATTATCCTCACCAGTGAAACAAGATGTAATGCTTTGTAATACATCCATTCGCTATCCATGTTATTTTGCTTCATATTACTTTGCTTGCTGAGTTGGCAATTAATGTCAATGTCTTCATATATCATTCTTGCCGATTTGTAATTGAAACCCTGACATGTTTCGTATCTCAGGCAATATTGTCCACACTCTAGACTTGAGATCACACTATGATTTGATAAAACATTAATGCTGTTTAAAACGCCACCTGAAAACAATGCCAATGAAAAATGCAGTTAATTTCAGAAATGTAATTGCATTCTACAAAATTAGTTTTCATGAAATATTAATTTTTGTTTAAGACCCTTTGGCTGTATAGATGGTTAAGCCGATACTACGATCATATGATCTCAACCTCATTAATAATTCATGAGTAAATTAGCCAACCATATTGCCTTATTTTGCTCACATGATAATACCGGATACCTGATGAAGTATATTGATCCTGTCCTAGGACTGGATCAAAATTAAATTCAGTCATTGGACTGTATCAAAATGAATTAAGTGGTGATTTATTCGTATGAGATGTCATTTCAAATCCTCCAATTTGGACTGGACTAGATTTCAAATCTTCGCATTTCGACCCAGATGTGATCAAATTGCGCGCGGACTTGAAATCTAATCCAGTCCTTATGGTCGGATTTGAAATATTACATGAAAAACATGGCCTGATGAGTGATGGCCAATTAGCCTTTCTGACGCCGCCATTTTTGGGGTACTGTCTTTTCCAAATCTGAGATTGTATGTGAATAAGGGATTTGTATAACTATAATTGTGAATAAAATCATTATAAGTTAATTTACATTTAAATATTTGAAAGATTTACGCAGGGGCGCCGGAAGTGAAGCGGCGGGGGCAGCCATTTCAAAAGGGCACTTGCTTCTCAGCCATCATTTTTCTGGGCGGCAATATTTGTTAAAACTTTATTGTATGGACACCCGATTACTTGTGGCTATTGTGGGTGGGCAGACTTCGACATAAATTTTGAACAATTTTATTTGTTGTTGCACCACGTTAAGGGCGCAATCAGGGGCCGCGGGACCGGGGGGCAATGCGGGCATGTGCCTCCCCACTTTTTTAATAGTAATTTTAATAGTAATTTTGGGGGGTTAGAAAGAAAGTGCTCTTTTTGCAGTAGTAAAGACTCTGTAAAGGCCATTTCCGACGTTATAGGGACTCCATATTTTCAAAAAAAATTTCGTTCGGCTCGTGAACGATATAATTTCGTTTGATTTTGATCACAATTATACTCATTATACAAAAGTGATTCCGCGGCCTCTGGCATTAATTTTACTATAACTGGTTAAAATTAAGCAAAGATTGCTTGAACATTGCTTAAAAATAGTTATAAATTCCAATTCATGTGAATAACGCACAAATCCCGAAGCGCAGTTCTGGTGAAAAAAGGCAACCTGTTGCCCCCGTGCCGCCCCCGCACTGTTTCGGCAACGGGGGCAGTAGCGCCCGCTGCCCCCGTGGCTCCGGCGCCCTTGGATTTACGTCGTTTTCAAAAAAGTACCAAAAATGGCAAATTTTGCCTTGGTGAGAAAGGCTAATTGAAGATTTTTCACCTGTCCTTTTGTTAAATTCAAAAATCTTTAATTATTTTAACTTTTCTTATAAAAGGATAGTCGGCATGCAGATATGGTTAGCATACTGCTCTTTATCGTTTATTAAAAAACTCAATAATTCATGAGAAAACACAAAGAAAAATCATAAGGGTGTCGTATCTGTATATGTGATACAGATTCATGTTGATTTACATAAACTTTAACTTTGGTTGTATATCCGATACAACACGGCCGCTCATGTTGTAAATAGTACTTTAAGCTTGCTTGGGTGACTAACGTGTGAGTTGTGACTGGTTCTCTGCTGTGCTTTGAGGTTTTTCTCCAGGTTTTAAATAAGCAGCAAGAGCCACGCCTTCAATAGAATCACATATTGTGAATGTCAGTGACAGTGTATGTGAATAACAATATTATAGTTGTCTTTGTAAACGGAATAAATGTATCTGCAAACAGTAAGAATTCGTCGGAAAAGAATATTTTGAGTTTATTGCATCTGTTACGTTGTTACAGATATTGTACAGAGCTTTAATACTGAGTGTATACATTGAGTACTCAAGGCTATATTTGATATAAAAATTAGATATATTATTATTAACCTACCTTTTCCAAATTTAGTAAAAAGTTTTTCTTTCGCAGAAAACGATACATAAAAGCAAAACAGGAAAATTGTAGACAGGAGAAACATACTAAAACGGTACATACTCCTTGAAACACTGTTGTAATTAGCTAAAGCTGAGCTAGGGGCCCAGGTAATTTTGCCTTTTTAATTAATATGATCAATATTCAGCTGATGAAAGAGGCAAACAATAAAAAATAAACAGTCTGTTCTTTGACACGGCATTTGTTAATAAAAATCAAGCAGCCATATATTAATTTAAAAATAGGCTTAATCAATCAAAATAAGCCGGAACCAGCTGACAATTTTAAGAAACTAAAAGATAAAACCAAATCCGAAAAATGAAAACATCTCGAAAACCCAAAATATGGACTAAAATAAGATGTATATTAATTTTAAATGGTTATATATTTCGATTCTATCTTGACTTTCTCTAGCCTAGTCCAGGCCTTCCCGCGTGACTGGTCTGTTTTGAACCGCGGGAGAAGGCCAAGTTCATAAAGTATAACCCTAACCCGAACTGCCAGTTTATGCATACTTCCTTCCATATCGAAATATCTTCATTGCATGTTCGTTGTTCATCCCAAAGGCATACATCGATTTAAATATGCAGACCCTTGCAGGGCAGACTTGCGAATTGTGCAATAGTGTTGCCGGCCTTCGGCAATTAAGTACACGAAGACAAAGATTTACTGACAAACCTTTCCATGAAATAGAATCTAATGATAGCCATAGATTGCGTAACTTACTATCTCCTCGTAATTTAAACTATTTTAGTCTAAGAACAAAACACAAATTTAATGTTAACTTCCAGACAGAACGACATATAGGAAAACTTTTATTGTACATAATTGATTAAAATTTTGAGATATAATTAAATTTAAAGTATTTATTAGTCTAGTACACCATGTAATAGCGATTGAGGCTTATTTTTGTAATAGTTAACACAATTCAGCCCTTGGGCTGCGAAGTTAATTTTAATAAAACTATCTATCTCTCTCTATCTATCTCCTTCTCGCTTCCCATTTCTCCCATGAACTAGGCTGGACTTGCAAGTCAACCTCTATACCATAATACCAAGCTTAGTTAAGAAATGAAACACAAGCACAATAGACTTCCGGAAATTCCTCACTATTCGAAAATGGCTATACTTCCTAGAAATTGGCTGGTGATAATTCTGCTTTATCATTATCATCATCATCAGATGATGCATTTGTAATAGGATCGAAATGTAAAATAATTTAAATTTCCGTCTTATTTTAGTTCATATCTTGGGTTTTCAAGATGTTTTCATTTTTCGGATTTGTTTTATATTTCTTTTATATGATAAAGAGATTATTTCCCAAATGCATATAACACATTTTTTAGTTTCGCTGCAGTCAGTCACAGAACTTGTGTTTTTTTATATAAATAATGAATTACATTAAAAAACAATTAGTATATACGAACAGCCATTATATGTATTCCTGTCACATCTTCAACCACATTTCTAAAATATAGGCTTTAAATATACCCTTTGCAGACATTGTCAGTGTCTCATGAAAAGTTTACCAAGGCTGAATGGCTTATTAAATCAAAGGACAGCAAATTAAGCGTACCATACTCTTGAGAAAAGTTAAGACTTATTCTCCGTTCTACAGTAGGACTTTAGTTTAGGCATTGCCATCGGTGTTCGGCTATATATCTCGTATTCGAGATATTCTCACACATATAGCAGATTGGGTGCATCATGCAGTGCATATATATGGTCATGGGAAACAGCTGGTGCATCGTTGAATAAATAGGGCGTTTTCGCTATAAACTTGGACGGTGAAACCGGCGGGAGTTGAGTTCTGTTCGGCGCCTGAAAATAAAGAAACAAATTAGTCAAACTAATAACTATTTAAGCTGGCTTTTTTTAAAACACAGTATCTTCGGAAATATGATGACTTTTCGTTCAACCATCTATACATTCATCTGATTTTGTAAATGACAACTGTCTGTACTATCTAGCTACTTTGTGGTCATCGTAACATAGCATTATTTGCCTCTATATAGCTATATACCATCGTTGACATGCAAATAATCGATCTGCGAGTCACTCTTGCAAACCAATCAAATCTCAAAAATGATTCTACGTGAAACTTTAGCCAGCTTGACGATATTTGATTTTGGATCATCCTCCAGAATCGTCGATGGACTGGGAAAAACTCGGTTTATAGCATCTTACTCGAATCTTTAACTAACATTGTTATACCGCAAAAAAGAGATCTGCATTCTCATAAGGTATTCGTAGGTTTACATGGAGATCAATATATATTAATGTCTTTTTCAAAATATTTAACAATTATTCGCCGAAGGCGAGGTGATTATCGGGAATATTCCCCGATATAATCACCGAGCCTGAGGCGAATAAGTATTTTTACACAAGTCTGTGTTTTTGGGACTGAATTTATTTTAATTTCGCTTATTTCTTTATCAGTAACTTTCACAAAACGGCTAGCCGCCATTTTGAATATTTCGGTTTTGTTATATTCACCTGTAGGAAAATATAACGGCTTAATACGTCAAATTTGACCAATCAACTTAATTGTAAGATTTGTTATATTCACTTGTGCAAAAATACTAAAAGAGTTTATCTTACCTGCCTAGACAAAAGACTGTTTGTTCAGTGAATTCTTATTTCCTTTCGACGTTTTCGTTTCACTTGGTTTTATCGAACTTGCCTCTTTCTCAGTGAATGCAATATAAGAATACGCAATACTACCAATGATACTAAAAGACGACAAAAAGCAACTCCTTTAATTCCGTCAAAACGGATGTTCTTTTTCCCTAAGTATAGGTAGAATTACAATCATTCGAACGGTGTTCATTGCCTATAGGTTTGCTGGATCAAGTTGCAAGTGAAACTCGCAAGTTGCAACTCAGTGTCTGTTATTTTGTACAGTTTCTAGACTATAGCGACTCCTTGTTGATTCCAACAATATAAACAAAGGTCAAAGTACAATGACGGAACTTTTTAAGCATACAAATTGTAAAACTCATTATATGTAATAATTCATGAAGAAAACACAAAAGAAATCATCAGCGTC
Source organism: Paramuricea clavata (assembly GCA_902702795.2). Taxonomy (NCBI): domain Eukaryota; kingdom Metazoa; phylum Cnidaria; class Anthozoa; order Malacalcyonacea; family Plexauridae; genus Paramuricea; species Paramuricea clavata. The sequence goes on along the minus strand of CACRXK020002873.1, from coordinate 19,944 downwards.
AAGGAGTTTGTTTATCTGATACAAAAATAGACTGCGAATGGTCCCTCCCTTCCGAGTCTAATACAGAATTAAATCACGCTGATTTACATAAATGTTAAGTTTAATTTTCTCACCAAAAATCATTAATTTATTTTAAATTGTTGAAGAATACGAATGTTCTCATCGTCCATCGAGACATTTCCCAAGCTATATATGGACAACACGTATATTTATCTATTACGTGAAGCGTATAAGATCATTGTTGCAAGATTTTTCTAAATTCATCACTACTCCATTAAAAATGACCCACCTGATATTAAGACCAATAAAATTCAAAATGCTGAATTTATAATCCCCACCAACGAACATACCAATATAAGCAACAAGAATGTTCTAGAATTATAAATGTACATAAATAAGTCAATAGTATACTGTACAAAGTCCTGCAATGGTAATTTCTTCGTACTAGTTTATTTGTAGGGCAAGGTCATGCATGCATGTATACTGCACAGCCACATTTGTATTCTGTTAGGCTAAAAGTTCTTTGGATAAAAGATTTTAAAGTTTTGAAAAGTTGGTAATTAAAACTTCAGTCGCACATTTTACCAATTTGCTTTCAAGATGATAGGAACACGTAGTATTCACGCCGCTGTCTGGTATAATTCCTAATTTCCATCATCACCTATCTCGCTTTCTGACAGGGTCATGAAGGGGGGTGGGAGTTAATCCCTCCTTTCCATGCAACCAAAATTTTCTCCGTAGTACTACAATTTACCATATACCATTCTCAGCTGAAAAATCGTTGGTGCAACTCCCATTTTCCAAGTTATACAGGCAATCGCTGGTGCAACTTCCATGTTCAATTCTACCCTTCACCACCCTTCGTTTATTCTGGATGCGAGTCAATAATTCTTTGCACAGCAGATTATGTGTCGAAACAACTTTGTATTAATTTTATTAATTACAATTAGCCTGTGAACCAGCCTTCGCTATTTGTGCACCAGTCTACTTCTAAAAACTCTTCGCTTTCAATTTCTTTCTACAAAGTTTGGAATAATGTTCTAATGCTTGGCGCACAAATTTCTCTTTGGTTTTGCCTTAACCCCGCGCCAAACCTTATCCCTAACCCATCCCTGACCAACTCGAACCCCACTTTGTTTTGCTGAAACTAAGAAATGAATAGTTTCATAAACTTCTAAAATAGCACGATTTCAAACATTCCTTTCCATCTATATGACCAATTTTCTTTCCAAATCCTATTCCCTTATTGTTTCCTTCCATAATTTCATTTTTCCATCCATAAGCCATAATTTCATTTTGGAAAGAAATTTCTTTCCAAGTAGATGCGCTGGTTCGTATTCAAGTTAGAGACCGGTCATTCATAATGGGTGGGGCGCGGTGGGTGAGAAAAGGGGGGCAGCTTCAACTAATTTTGCCTGAATTGGGGGCGGCCTCAAACTGAAAAATATGTGACAAGGGACGACCCCAATTTTTTAATACTATCCTACTCATTTTCAATCTCTTGCCTCTATCGTATTCCACAAAATGTTTCACCTTTTTTATTTCCTATAATCGTAGTTTCCATAGTTTATTACGTATATGCAGTTCACCATAGGAGTCAGAGTAAATAACAACATTTTGAATACTGGTCCTCTAATTATTTAGGCTACGCAATGTCTTATACCAGTACTTGTCCCATTACCTATTTTACACCAAAAAATGTAACGAATTAAATGTTGGAGGGGGGGGGGGG
>CACRXK020002873.1:0-18192 GCA_902702795.2 Paramuricea clavata | reverse complement strand
GGCTCTAAAAAATGTTCAATATTTGGTTTTTATCACCCACCGCCCCTCCCCCCCCCCCCATTATTAATGACGTGCATGAGGACTTATTACCTTCAAACACCCAATCACCGTCGTCGTAAGAGCGGAATTAACAGCGGTGCATAAGACTATTGAGTACATCAATACAAATCTGAAATAATAAATAAAATAATATTAGGATGGATGACATTGAGAGTTTAGCCGGTCTTTGAAGGTTGAAGCAATGCAAGTAATTGATGTGGAGTATAGGTATATGTAGCTAGATGGAATTTTCGAACCAAAATTTATATACAATTTCAGGCTTAACTGGGGACAGCTGTGAAAAATACAATTGTAGGCTCTCCGACAGGAATCGAACCTGCGGCCCTGGGATTCCGGTGCAGCACTCTCACCACTTGCTCTAAGCTACAGAGGCGCACAACACCCGAGAGGCGCGCGACGCCAAGAAAGCAAAAGACGGTCCACCGGCTTTGCCTTTGTAGTTTATTTACCCGTCCACCCAGGGGCAGATTGTCTGCCACGAAGTATAGTTCTACCATGACCAAGTTTATCAACAACTGATATGGAAGAAATCTTAATATGGCTTTAGGTGACTTGTGTGTGGACATAAATCATAATGTAGTTACATGGCATATTTAAAAGTAAAACAAACACGATCCCCATGTGTGTCTTTTATCAACGGCGGATTGTTTAGTGGGCTTCAATGTCTGCGTCAGTTAACAATACGTTGAGCCAGTTAGTTTTCAGATATGTGATTTTGACACCAGATTTATCTACAGCATCTCAAAATGTTATTCCTATGGAGGGTTTACCAAGCATAACAAGCACCCTTTCTGCGTTTGTAGTCAGCTCGGGGTTCAAAGAACTTTTTTTTACTCACGTGGATGCGAGTCTTTGTGGTTACTTGAGTGTGGGGCAGTTAAACAATGGGAAATCACCAGCCTGCTTTTCGCGCACTGTTTGCCTGCGAATCGGGCCTTTCAGAACTGGAAATCGGGCTGGAGTGTGCTTCGTTCTTTTGATTTGGCAAAAGAAGCACGACAAATGGCAAAATTCGCACGGTACCCGTTTGCAAAAACAACTACAAACTGCTCTAATTCTTTCCGTCACTTTCATTTGATCTCATCCGTGAGTCGACCTCAAGGGCCTTTGATCTACTATTTCCCTCAATTGCGATTTCCACGGCATAGACTTACCCCATGATGCACGAGAGCAAAAATTGAAAACAAAAAAGTGGATTCAGCCATTCGTCGTACTCGATAGCCTGAAACAAACATGATGACTCATTATATGTGATGCTGACTAAAGTTGATGATAAAGATCAGTTTTAAAGAAAGAACAATAAATGTACTTCGATATATTTCAAACCAAACCTTTTGTATATCACCAGTAAAATAAGCGATCAAAGTTGCTGGAACTAACATTAATACTGCATTGTAATACAGCAGACCATATTTGCCCAATTCCTGATTAATATTGAAATATTGAAAAATGTCTTAGTTTCACAACAATTGGAAAGTATCAAAATTAATGAAGTATTTTAGGATATCGTACCTTCAAATCCAGTTTTTGTTTTACTACTACACCTGCAGAGAAATAAGAGAAATTAAGGAATTTTTACCAGAAAGAGAGATGAATCTCCATTATGACAACTATTCCCAGAAGATGTTAGCATTAATCAATGTTTAACAACATTTCCGTAGCTGTGAAGTTAAACAATTGCAGAAAATTATGTAACCCCCGGCCCCGCCATCCTCATGCACGGCTAACTTAAATCCGCCCATAAATAAGTCTTTCAACGATTAAGACAATTAAGACAAACAACATTTGTCGTACGAAAAGTTTCAAAAGGGAGAGCGATCTTCTTCTTCTGATGCATGTGAACGAGCAGATAAATGATGAATATTCGCAGTAAATGTACCCTCATCTCAACATTCATTACTCAGCCACTCCTTTACATCCATCAGAAGAAGAAAATCGCATGCAAAATCGCAGCAAAAATTGCAAGTGTAACGGGTATTATAATGAGACTTGCAATTCTCGTGAATGACATTATTAAACGCTCGTGAAAACACAAATTTAGTGTCAAATATCCTTCAAATCACTAAAGGAGTGGCGTGTCTCGTTCTGTAAATGTTTATTATCTGTTTTTAGCATCATTAATTTCACCAATTTAACTTCAACTTTGAATGTGAACACGGAACATTGTCCGAAGTAACTCCAAAGTAACGTAAAAAATTCAATCTGAAGCTTTGCCTAAAAATATTTTCGCGTATTACGCATTTTTTTATGTATTACCGAGCCATATAGTATAATCTCTACCAATCGTACCGTTTGCGGCGGTAAAGAAGTCATTCATTAATACATAACTGTAACCAAGAATATTGAACGCCAGATCATCGCTGAAAAGATGAACGAACAAAGAGAGCGTTAGAGAGTCTATCTACTACTTGAACTACATTGGAAAGTTACGGTAGAAGTTCAAAAATACCTTGCTGCTATAACAGCTCCGCCAATCATCAAGAAAACAGTTATTTGTATTGATGAAGAAGCTATTTTTCTAATAAAAATAACATATTACTGGTTAATAACAAATTAATTTAATACAGTATTCTGCATAATTATTTTAACACTTTCCAACTTTCATCATTTACTGACTAAGCAATTGCAATCAGCCTCGTCCACGGTGCGTGAAGGTCTCTCGGGAGAAACACGCGTGGGCGGGAGAAGGGAGAGCGTCACAAACACCACGCACGTACTGGGGACGAGGCTGAATTGCAATCAGTTATCTTCCTGAATCTTAGGTAAAATCAAATCATTCCTACTAAGACGATTTATGAATGGCACGCACAGCTTGCTTAACGAATATTCTATATATGGTTATTGTCGATTTCAAGTCACTTTTCAATGCGCGGTTCCCAAGTTCGTTGCGAACTTGCCAATTACGTTTCCAAGTTCGGAAATTGGGCGCGAACTTCGCAACAAAGTTCGCAAGTTCATTTAAATCGGTTTGAACTTCATTTGTAAACAAATGTTCATACTCAATAATAATAACCAATTCAATGAAATACAAACCTTCTTGGTAGCCCACTGCACCAAGAACTTTCCATTGAATTGTTAATTTCAACTTGAACTATGAACATTTGTTTCCAATAGTTCAAACATTGAAATGTACTTGCGAACTTTGTTGCGAAGTTCACGCCCAATTTTTGAAGTTGGAAACGTAATTGGCAAGTTTGCAACGAACTTGGGAACCGCGCGTTGAAAAGTGACTTGAAATCGACAATAAGCTATTTCCATTATGACTATACTCACTTACAAACCATATAATATTTCCACCATTGTTTTACTGTGGGGCATACACAGTCGTTAATAAATTCTCGCTCCCGCCTGCTGAGGACGAATATCGATTACTGCCAAAAAGATAACTGTAATTCATAACTCCATAATATCCTGTGCCTCGTTGGTTCAACCTTTTTCTTTTTAGGTAAATTTGTTGTTTTATTCTTATGGAGCATAGCAGGCATTGTCATGGAGGTACATACTCAAGCGAAAGGCTCATGATACACGCGCTTGACTATTAAGGCCTAAGGATTAAAACCGGAAGACCCAGAAAAGAACCCTCGAAACACGGGAGAAACCAATGAAACTCTAGTCTCTATAGTACAGTAAAGTTACCGAATTAATTTCGAGATTAATTCCGAGAGGTTACTAATAAGACCTGAAGTACCAGATTTAACTTGGGGGTTAATGGGTAGTGCAGTAACCGATCCATCCATTAAACAGACACATCTATATAATCAAAGATGCACAGGCGCCAAATATCTCATCACTCACTTAAAATTTTCACTAAATTAACAGTTAAGCAAGCTATTACAATGTAACAACTGAGTATATGCATGTCAGCATGATCATTTCTTTTTGCTACTATTTTGCATGAATTGCGTCCGATACATATATCCGGTTCCGTTTGTCTGATTTGAGTAACCTACCTGTATATTGAAAGTAAAGCTTTCCTTCGGGGTATAGTTATAGAAGAAACTTCAATGATTTTCCCTAATTACTAATACTTTGTATCGATTTGTATGAAATTTTCATATACATATTGTTTATTTTTTAATTAATGAAATTTGGAAAGTGTCCAATAATTAGGATCAGTACGTAACTATATTCAGTAGCACTTTAATATAACATTTATGATTTAAAATGCTGTACAAATACTGTATACTGCACTTGCTTTAAAAGAAGTCTTTCGCCAATCATTGTCATCCATATGCTAAATCGTCTTAGAACTGTCATCATTGGAATACTTGAAAAAACAAAGACAAAGTAGAGTAGAGTCAAAATGTTTACTTACTAAGGGAGGCCTCAGTTATCGATTTTGTCTAGGAGAAACGTCATATGGACGTTTAGGGGCGGAGGTTGCAGCTGTGACGTTTATCTGTAAAACATCATGGAAAAATTCGATAGTTTTTCGAAAGCCTTATAAACATTTCGGAATCATCTTTGCAGAATACAAAAAAGAAAACAACTTGATACAAACACCAGTCTATACATTCGTATACCATACCGTAATTCCATAATTCGTAATAGTAGAAAATTACCTTATAAGAACACAATATCGGTAACTATGTGTGACGAAGGGGTGGGGATCTCCAGAGAAACGTCCATTTGACGTTTCTCATGGACAAAATCGATATGTGAGGCTTCCCTAAGTTGGATGTAAACTATAACTTGATGAACTTTCAAACAACAAAAGCATGGTATTACACAGGATCAAGAAGTGGGAAATATGAGTAAAGAAAAGAGCTAGGGAAAAGATGGAACATAGGTCATAATGCTGTGCTGAGTGGTTATATTACTACCTTAAAAAATAAGCAGAAACTCGACGTTTCGAGCGAAGGCCCTTCGTCAAGAGTTACTTTTGACGAAGGGCCTTCGCTCGAAACGTCGAGTTTCTGCTTATTTTTTAAGGTAGTAATATAACCACTCAGCACAGCATTTTCACATTGGTACTACCTACACTGGTACAGACAGTTTTAACATAGGTCATAGCCGTCTTAGAGAAACATCAAGTTTGGAAGAGCGTAAAGCGCTATGAGTCCTAAATTGCATGTCTATAAAGGATTATGACAATGAAAAAGAATCATACAGACTACAGTATATATATATATAAATATATATATATATATATATATATATATATATATATATATATATATAACTTGCTTGGTTGTTGAAGCCAAAACGAGTACAGTGCTCGATGCGGGAAATTCGCAGAGCTTAATACGATCGGTATACGTGAAACTTAAGTAGCAGCACATTAAATTTTTTTAAATTTTTTATTTTTAATTTTTTTCATTTTGAACACCATATATATATATATATATATATACTGTAGGAACAGTGCCGGATTATCTACGGGGCAAAAGGGGCATTTGCCCCCGGTCCTAGATTTCCACCGGCCCAAAAAAACCCGAATAAAACATACTTTATATTACTTTTCCTTCAAAAGTTTATATAATGTGATCATCGAATAATTAAACTCGTTGGCGTTGGTTAAAGCAACCTCACTTACCTCATTCAGTGTTTAATACAGTAACAAATAATATATGCAATGTAATATTGGAATATCCGCTTCACTTTAATATGAAATATTCCAGGCATACAGTCACTTAAACAAAACTAACTGAAACACTTTCTATAAAGCGGAGGAACTGCAATATGAGTTTTATATATGTCCGATCTAGCCGGAGAAATCGGACTTTTTCACAGCCATGGGCGAATTCGCATTTTGTGACCGGCCCTTAAAATAGTATTGCCGTAGGAATTATTACATTGCGACAATTTTGGAAGAAAATAGATCTTGGGAAGGAATTTAAATACATTAAGGTAATTCTGCAGTAATTGTTCCCGAAATGAGAATGTGCTGAAACTTCCCAGGCATGGAGTTTATTACAAACTTAAAGTAAAATCACACAAAAAAGTCGGGGTCACCGAACTCGTTAAGAAGATATGACAATCACAATATACCACCACAGCAAACTCACAACAGCCCGATATTTATTGACGTTTTTAGCGCGGATTTTGCTTTAGTAAACCTATCTTGTAATTATGTTTGAAAAAATATTGTTTTTTGAGCAAAATGAAACTACTAACGTGTACAATTCTGATCCACAAATGTCTTTTCCACATTCTTTACATATATCTTTCTTTGAGAACATGCATTGATAAAGCATTTTTTTTCAAGATCCAGAAATGATTTTTCTTTTAATTTCGGATATGAAATGTAAAATGCATTAAAGAAATAAATTATCAGTTAAAAAACGGGGGTCACCGATCTTTTTAGGGAATTCTGGCATTAAAACGTGAAATACAAGTAAATAAATATACTACAGACACAGAGAACCCTAGTTACACTTTTGTATGCCTTTTTTGAAAACATTGATTTTAACGCAATTCTTTGCACGAATGTAACCAAAGATGTTTTGAAGTAACATAAAATTGTCATAAAATGATATTTTGTTTTAAACGGTACGTATAATGGATGAAATTATCAGTTATAAGATTTGCGCAGTAAAAGTGCGCAATGCAAAACTGCGGAATTACCTTAATTAAGCATAATACACCTAATTAAGCATAATACATTTTGTACGTTTTATGGAGATAAATTTTAGATCACAAATACTGTAACATTGAATTTATAACTTAAAAATATTTAATCAAAAGGACTCAAGATGGTATGGACATAATTTTTGTTGGATAAAAAGTATGGCGAGGAAAGGATACCGTAATCTCCCAATATAAAAAATGACACCAGCATTCAAATGCCTGATTATTAAGGAAGTGACGAGACAATAAAAATGGAGACAGTGACAACATAGTGAATGTCAAGAAATTGCAAAAACTAAAAGAACAAAAGTTAAAGATTGTGAAATTTAAACAAACTAATTAGGTTTTAATTAAAATGATACTAAATACGAAAAATGACGTTCAATACCTTAATGTTTTTGTACTACCCAAACCAAATATGAGATTTCCAATATAAATCAAAGGCAATGGCCATACCTATATGCAATCACATAATAACTGAATACGCTGATGCATGTATCTTAACTATATAGAACACAATCTGAGCGCCAAGTGAGATATCTGACATGATGCAATTGCACAATGTGTTATTGATAAGGTAAAAAGGTGTGGGCTTTGTTGTATGTGTAATTAGTTCTTGAAATCCTGGATTCCACATTAACCCAGCAGTAAGGAGCAGTACATGAATCACCTCTCACCATCTCAGCCACCTGTACTAGCCATGTCTTACTATAGATTAATTATTTTTAAAAAATAATAGACATTGCAAACCTCATCTGATATACCTGGAATAAAACTGAAGCAGAACAATCAGGAAAAGTAATAATACTTATTTTCTTTGCAATATAAAGAAGAGTTATGATTGCACACATCTGAAACGAAATTTATAGGCAAGTGTAAGAAGTTACAAATGGGAGTTTTCAACAATTGTGACGTGACTGCAGGTACTTTATGTGCTTTTTTGTCAGCTAGGACTGACTGACTGCATGTACTGTGAGTCTGTGATGCGTAAATATTGTATATATTAACTTTATCACATTGACCAAATGAAATTAGCTGAATCATGATTAGACATTTTGAGTAAATTTGGTCCTATATGTTACTACTGTATGACATACATGGGTATGCGTACATGTTGCAAGACCTTTACTGTCGTTCCAATTGAAGTGTTGCTGAAATATTGATTCAATACATTACCTCGGGCTGACCAATTCATTTCATCAAGTTCCTCGAGATATTCATACACTTCCTAGTATAATTGTAAACTTCCTGTTGAATAGTTTGAATGCACCAATCACCTTTGGTTGTTTGTGCAACTAACCAATCATAAATAGAAAGGAAGTGACCAGAAATGATCAAATACTTGGAATTGGCTCTTTCACAGGAAGTGTATGAATATGTCGAGGAACTTGATCAAATGAATTGGTCAGCCCGAGGTAATGTATTGAATCAATATTTCAGCAACACTTCAATTGGAACGACAGTAACCCATTGAGTGGCTGCACTCTCCACTTGACGAGTAAAATCATCTAGCATTAGACAGAGTAAAATACTAAAGTAGTGCACATCAGGGTGCATTGCCACTTAAAGGGTTAACAAGCAACTAGTACAAGCAACACCAAAAAATAACTGACAACACTTCCTACAGGTTTAGAATCAATACAATTGTACATTCTGGCACATGAAAATTTATACTGCTGACATCAAAATTTCTCTTTAGTTTAAGGCAGAAATTCCTTAACAGACATATTAAATATCTTGTTTCACAATGTCATTCTGCCATTCATGGTTTCTGATTGGCCAACAGCCAACTGTCATGATACTATATCAATAGCTGACCAAATTAATATGAAGTTTTGACATAATATTGAAAGACCATGGAAAGTCCGTTCTGCGCATATGTTCTGCGCAGGCCTACATTCCAATGGTCGGGACCCAACCATTGGAATGTTATTTATATTTCGCACATTTCAAACTTTCTTGAATTGAATCTCTAGTCTATATTCATTTACAAGCATAGCGATCCAGAAGAGTGTTAAAAATTCAGTATAATATATATCTAATCATATTTTACAACTGTAGCACTGAGTTCAAAATGTAAACAAAGTGTTTGTTTACATTACGGACCTTACATGGGGTTAGCACTATTTTCCATCCAGCAAACCGCCCTATCAATTTTCTAAAGTCGTTTCTTTTTGGATTCTTTTATTAATTTGGTTAGGGTTAGAGTTAGGGTTGTGGTTAGGGGTTAGAGTAGGGGTAAGATTTGGGTTAGTTACATAGCCATTTAACACCTCTTCCATCTTCCGAAAATGACGACAGGTCAGTTTGCTGGATGGAAAATAGTGCTAACCGTTACATGGCATGGCCTTGAACAGTCTGAAGTCATATTAATTAAACATTGAATATAAAATACGTATTCCACATCATGCTGTGGAAATACGAAATTTTAAATCTCATATATGTCTGCAATCTGAAAGCCATGCTTCCAAAAATATATGCCAAATTTGTAAAAACTCACTAACCTGCCCTAGGCCAACGAACTGAAAGGAAGGAAATCTAAATGTATCAAATGAAGTTTAATATTACTATACTACTACGTAGCTACAATGGAATGAAGTTAAACACCTCTTTGCAAACCAAGATTGACCATACCTGTGTCCCGTCAACACATTTTTGTTGACAATGACAATTAGAAAGGACGCTGAACCATATAAAACAGCAGCAAACACTTTCCTGGCTGGAGTAATTCTCTGATCATCCATACTTTATTTAGTTATATTTAACTACACTGATCAAAAGAGTCCTTGGTCCACTCAAATGTGATACATTGATTTATTATAAAAAAGCTACTTGATCCCAACACAGTTTATAGAACTAGAGATCCCAATGATTCCCAAATGACACGCTGCTCTTGTACTTCTCCGGTTTATCTAGAAGTTGAACCGCAGACTGATGTTGAAAAATTCTTTTGCACAGACATTATTACAAGACAAACATTGAATATCATTCAACATTCAACATTCAACAGATTAACACCAGTTAATATTATTATAGATGTGTCTACGTGGATTGTTTACAATTTGTAAATTTGTTAATTTATTGTTTTATACATTACATGTTCGGTGTTCTCCGTAAGAAACCGTTCAAATATCGAGACAATATCGGTAATGATCGCCTTAGGATAAAAGAAAATTTAACTTCCATGCAATCCTTCCTTGCTGTAAAAAAGCTATACATAGGCGTACCGGGCGGGGGGGCGGGGGGGGCGGTAGCCCCCCCAGTTTTTTGGGCAGTCGGGCAATATTCGATGAACAGTCGGGCAATTTTGGTTTGCAATAAAAAAAAATGGGTCAAATTCTGTCAATTTTGTCTAAAATTAATTCAATTTTTTGGCAAATTTTGTGTTTTTTCGAAAATTAATGTTATGCTCCGGAAAAATTGTTTCTCCGGAAAATTTTTTTGACCCCTAAAATAATTTTTCCGGAAAAATTTTTTTGGTCCTAGTCGGGCAGAATCCCGAAAAGTCGGGCAGAATCTCGAAAAGTCGGGCAATTTTCTTTCCGCCCCCCCAATTTTTTCCTTCCGGTACGCCCATGAAGCTATATACAATTGTTTTGTTTTTTGGTTGTGGGAAAAATTTAAAAAAAAATAAAATGCGGGCTTTCCCAAAATAAATGGTATTTATAAATTATAACATTTGTATTACAAGTTTTTACAAGTGTTTTCTACAAACAAATCACAAAGAAATTTTAAGCATAAAAAGTGGAAGCACTGATCAGTGGTTCAATTTGTATTTTGTAAACAAAGACCGCCATGGCGAAGCAGTTTTCATGTTTGCTTTTTTTCTTGGCTTCTTTCTCCGCTCTTTCGCATGGATTGAGCCTCTTAAACGAAACTGTAAAATGTCGAAGTTTCTGTGAAAAAACTTATCCACCACATACGTATCCAACGGTAAGCAGAACCGTAATTTACAGACCAAATTTTGACGATGTTTTTATGGCACTAAATGCCACTGCGTTCGCATTTGTCTTTTTAGTATTCCTGTTGTGATTCGATTCTTGTGCCTATAATAGATCTATAACAGTGTATATTGTTTTCTCCATCATTTCTAAAGGTGAAACATCTTCAAGCTTGTCAACAAGGCTGTTACAGTGCAGCCAAACAAAAATCTTGGTCTGCTTTGGGATTTCGCCTTGTCCACAATTGTTCGCAAGGTAAAATGGCGTGAATTCAGCTGTATCGAAATTTTAATAACTTGATACCTAGCTCTAATTGAAGAATTATCGAAGTGTTTATACCTTTTTAGTAACCACAATTGCTTTTAGTATCTAAAACTCGCGTCTATGTGAAACTCTTATCTATATCTATTAATAGTCATATACAAATAATACAATTACAAACGCCCGGCAGTCACGCAATTTGCACTTGTTTACTACTTTAATACTGTAATTGTATTTATATTTGCTTTTCTTTGTAAAGTAGACCTTCTTGTTTTTAGAGACGAATAACCTCGTGAAATTATTGCATTTTAGAAATATCAAAGTTAAAATTGTTCATGATTTATATTTTGTAATATATTTTCAGTTTTATATATAGTTTTAAAAAACATATAAGTTGTATAATTATGTTCTTTTACTAGAATGTAAAGACCAGTTTGCCACAGGAAGTTATTATGCTTGCAAGTTAGGTTGTACCAAAGGAAAGAATATAGAACAAGAACCTGCAGATACTCCGGCCAGGAAACCTACCCCACCTGAAGATGTAAGAGTAATTTGGACCAAGGAAAATAATTATCACTTTTTGACTGAAACCAAGGGAAACGGCATTGAGGAGGCCACAAAACACAATTTTATCCCTAGGTCTCAGTAAATAAATGTTTTATTATATTGCAAAAGTCAAAGTCTCGGTAATTCACCTGGTATTCCAAAACTATAATAAAATCGACTGGCAGACCTGCTGAAACACGTGAAAAACCTTTGCTTTAAACTTGCTGGTTGACACGAACAGCTCACACCTCACTTCCAGTTTTTATTACAGTATTTACCGGTCAATAATTGTTGCCCCCTCGCCAAAGCATGCAGTGAACATGACGTTTTGTGGACCTGCATGTGATACGGTTTTGACCAATCAGCAAACAGAAAAATTGAATTTTGACACTTGCTATATAATAATTCATACTTATTGACTGGGACTGAGGGAAATGGTATGTTTTGTCGACCCAAGACTGCAAATATTTGGCAGTCGAGGGTCCACAAAACATACTGTTTCTCGATAGTTGCAGTCAATCAGCATTTTTTACATATCAGGTGTCAAAGAAAACGAAAATAAATAGGAACTTTCCATAATTGTTAGGGAATTCTATAATTGGTATAGAAACACTTTTATTCCATGGAACTTGTTAGAATTACAGTAACCATTGAAATGACATGAAATCCCATTTTCTTGTGATTTAACAACCATTGGCAATCAAATACACAAAGCGTCAATTTTTTGTCCACTCAGCTTGTAAAGCAAGTTTTCCGGAATAGGACAGAATATAATTTTATAATTTTTAGGGGCAAGAGTTTCAAAATTCACAAAAAAATTGTGAGTCGACTTTTTCTCTCTAATTTGAACCCTGACTTTTTAAATTGTGTCATTTCAGAAAACACCCAGCTGACTTCTCCCTACAGAGGACGTCCTAGTATATTTTACTATTATCAAGAGTAGATTTTCACATCCCTTTGAGAGAACAGAACTTTGTAGGGGGGAGTGTGGGTATTTTCTAGGAATGACCCAATTAAAATGGAAAAGGCTGAGTACTGTACTTTCAAAAATGCACAACAAGAGTTACAAAGTTTCTAATTCATTCTGTGGTGCACTACCAGTAATCATCTTGCCAAACTTACCTTAATTAACAACCATGCATTTCAACTTACCAACTACTGTAGCTTTCTCCATCATTTTAGATTTTTATCATCTCTCCAAAGTTTTTGTGTCAACCAATACAGTTCTCTTCCAGTCGGCTGCTCTGATGCTCTCTCATCAAACTTATTTTAACCCATTGAGTGGCAGCACTCTCCCCTTGATGAGTACAATTGTCTGGCATTAGACAAAATAAAATAATAAAGTAGGCCACATCAGGGTTAAGTAATTTCACATAATTTCTTCTCTGCAGGAACAACAAAGCACAGTTGCAGCTATGATCCTTCGTCCAGTCCTTCTCTTGCACACATATGGCCGTGGTATGATTAACAGGCTCACCTATTACATACAAACCTCCACCTCATATTATTTCCGCACTAACAATGGAGGAATAGTTGTTGTCAACATCCAGGTAATTTATTAGTAATCTATTATATAACTAAGTAAATTATTAGATTTATGAAATAATTAGTCACTTAAAATGAACAGTTTCGTTCTCAAGGGAGCAAAATGAACCCAATGAATACCATCCAGGGCTGCAAAAAATATTTTATTTTCTGGACCAACGACAGCAAATCTTGTGGTTTTGAAAATGTTATCACAACTAAATAAAATTCTGTGTATTCTAGACAAAATTCTAGACATCATTTCAACTTGAAAAGACCTTATATTCCATCCAGCATGGCTACCAAATAAACATTCTTTTATGTTATAAATTAGCCCTTCTATAAATTAGCTTATCTATAAATTAGCTTATCTATAAATTAGCTTATCTATATGATCTATAGTAAACTAAGTAAAGTATGATTGTCACTAAAATTAGTAAAATACACTTTCTTTCCTTTACGACTTTTTACGTTGAAACCTTCTATGGTTCTACCTTTCTGCCAACCTCAAAAATTTTCTAGGACTAATAGTCCTGTGGTCCACTATACAGGCCTCGAATTTAGCGGTGGCCACTGGCCGTCGATGCCCTGCTTGTTGGCCGCTATGCCCTCGAAATATACTGAAATCCACGGCCAGTAGTGGCCTGCCCTCAACCCCAGACTACAGTACTTAGAATACCAAGTGTATCGTTTGTAAAATTGGCAATAAATTTAAAATAGTATTTAAATACACCTTTCTGTCAGTCTGTCTGTTGAATCATGTGAAAATATCCATTTTTTGAATAGTGCTGCTATTCTGTATATTTTCTTGTCTCATGGAAACTTAGTTATTTGAAACTTCAAAATAGCAACTGAATAAAATTTTCAAACTGGCCTTGAATCTTGATGCCCTGTGTACTGGCCTTGATGCCCTTAAAAACTTAGTACGGTAACATTCAAGGACAAACTGGCCTTGCCTTTATTTTTCTCAAAATCGAGGCCTGACTATACGTATAACAGGAACATGGACCTCTACAGAGCATTTTTAAACAGAGCATTTTTAAACTGATAGAGCTGTAGATAATTTGGATTACCCATTGCCAGTGGTTATCAGACACTTGCCATTTACAACAATCTATCAAAAAAATAGACAACCAGTGAATATACATTTAGTACTTAAATATGTTAGGTTTACAGTAATCCATTTGCTAAATACTGTATGCTCTTTGAAATTGTCATTATGGAATAAATTGCTGCTAAGTTACTATACTGAATTCTAAAGTATTGAAGACAATTTTTATGTGTATGTCTGTATGATGATTTATTGAAATTGTCAAATGGCTAGCTGCTGTATGTTTCAGCCATTAGTAATGAATTGTTGTAAATATGCTCACCCACTGATGCAAGTAATGACCCAGTTGTATACATACTGATATACACATTGAGTCAGTTGCTATTTATCAGAATGTATTTTATGTTTGTAGGATCAGCCACAGGTGTTTGTGTCTTCCAATTATTATGATCAGTATCCAGCAACCCAAAATGATGAACCTGATACGCAGAGTGGACAGAAGGATCAAAGTATGCTAAGTATTGATTTTGTTTCACATCCCTGATCCATGTCTTATACTCATTTTTTATTTAGTACACTTATAATTAGAAGATCGCCACTCCTATTTTTTATCAGAATAAAATGAAATTTAATTCAAAATAATATCAAATAATTACTATAATATATTACAAAAAATATCATGATA
Source organism: Paramuricea clavata (assembly GCA_902702795.2). Classification (NCBI taxonomy): domain Eukaryota; kingdom Metazoa; phylum Cnidaria; class Anthozoa; order Malacalcyonacea; family Plexauridae; genus Paramuricea; species Paramuricea clavata. The sequence continues at coordinate 3,554 of CACRXK020002873.1, read as the reverse complement.
TATATGTAAAATATGTTGTGCTGGTTTATTGCAGTATTGCTGAAAGTAGCTAAGTATCTGTCTAATTAAATAACTAGTTTAATCAGAATTTGAATTTCATCACCGACGGTATTTGTTTATAAATCGGTAACCGTTACTGTACTACAGAACAAATTACAGAAAATGTTAGCAGACTACAGAAGCGGGAAAGTTCTTGTATTTTGACTTTAAGCATCACACTAGCTATTGTTTGTTTTTCAGCAGCACCTGCAGGTTATAGTGAACAGCATGAATCATGGATCGTTGTCCGTCGTGGTCATCATTGGCTTCATTGTGTATCTCATAAATCTGGAGTTCCAATGTGGATCTTGAGTAGTATCCTTTTCCTCTCTTCATTCTTCCTACTCTGGTTATGTTGTGCCGCTACACTCACCAATCCTTCTACTAAGAAATCTCACAGGCCAGAAAAGAAGGTACGATTGCGTCTGAAATTTTTTGTTGTACTGCGGTTCTTTGATATGTTCATTTGTTGGTGTTAATTAGAGAATATTCAGAGCAAAATCTCCCAGAACTAAGTAACCCCAAAATAGTTGGAAAAACCTAGCACATACATGCAGTAGCAATATCTAAACAACATTTAAGAACAGCAGTTCTACTATAAATACTGCCCGAGAGCGCCCGGAGATATACAAGATAGTATAAATCAGTGAATGATCCTTTCTGAGTCTGTGCATTATAAATGTAAATATAATTAAACTAAAAAAAAAACAAGATACATTTATATACTACACAATTTTTGCCTAAAACTGTCGCGTGCAACCTGCTTACAACTTGTCAGTTGTACTGTGTGAATCATGCAAGCATATACAACTTGCCTACGTTGTAGGTAAGCAGGTTGCATGCAACAGCTTTAGGCGAAAGTTGTGTAATGTAAATCGGTCTTATATAAGGTGGAACTAGCACACTAAATTCAGTTAAAGAAGTGCATTTTTAGGCGCTGGTTCTTTGATTTCCTGTGAAAGGGTTAACGTGCGTAAGCAATGCATGTTATTAAAGTATCCATTGTGGCAACTAACACTTGACGTTTATATATTTAAGTATAAATTTCCGTTGTTTTCAAGGCTTTTCTTATCAAAGAGTTCTTGTCAGCATCCGAGAAGAAAGATGGCCTGGATGTTCCTTTGCTCAGTTTAGACGAGAAGGAAGCAGAAGCATTGCCTCGTAAAGACAAACCTGCTTCTGTTATCTCAATTTAATTTCTTCGCACTTCATATACTAGCCTCTTCATTTAATCTTGAAATTCTTGTATAGGGAATATTGCTTTTCAAAATGTATTGCAGGAAAGGATCGTGTATAACTTTGTTTGTGGTCAATATATATGTACTGTATAGTTAAGGAATATTTATTTTGTAGAATTAGAATTTCGCTAGACTCTGTTATTATTATTTTATTATTATTATTATACCAAAATAGGGGTAACATTTTGTATCATAGTTTTCTCGGGTATTATTGTTATTAAACATCGCACGAATTATTCTTCGTGTTGTTTTACTACAGCAAGACTTCCTCGACAAAAAGTAAACATGCTAGTTTCCCAAACATGCTTTCATGATGTTTATGGTTTGTAATTTGACATTCTGCACCTCTTCTCTTTATGGAGTTCATTAGCCACGCTATCGAGTGAGGACGATTCATTTTACGTCTGAAATTTGGAACGACATTGTCATTGATTTCCTCGCACAATATTATTCTATAAATTCAACTTACATGCAACTGGTATTATAATCATTCAATAATTTGTCAGTCATTGCTCCCAGTTGACTTTGACCACTTTTTCAGTGAAATTAAATGTATCCATGCGCATTATACCAGGTGATGGCAGGTTCGCGTCGAAAGTAATAACATATGCGCTACCTTTACCCCATACCAATTATGGAATTTTTAATATTATAGATTTAGCGGACCAAAAATTTGGAATTCAATTGAAAAGTCTCTAAAAATTCTTAACTTAAAAAAATTTAAGAAGAAATTTAATAGTCAATTGATCAGTCACCATGATAGCGAAAATTAAAGTAGCATATGTGATTAACTAGCAACATTTTAATCTACCATTTGCCTGACTCGCAAGTGTGTCTTGTGCAGGTATATTATATCGTAATTGTGTTTAAAGGTGATCTACAGTCCGTATGTAAACAAAGCCTTTGTTTACATTTTTTTGTCCAAAATATTGAGCTTTATTCGACAACTATTTATATTTTCAAGCTTGTAGAGTATAATAAATGATCAAGAAACAACAATCAGGCTTTTCAAGAACTCAAAACATAGTCAAACTGTTTGTATCATAAAAAGTGGGCTCATTTGTGCACATGCGCAGATCGGACTGTAGATCACCTTTAATGTCTTGTCTTCTGACATTGTTCGAAAACTTTTATACTGTCTGCAGTGAATTATTGTATATTATTATATAAAGTATAGTGCTTTATGTACTATTTAAAGCACGCGTAGGAGTGTTTTATCACATATAAAACACGACGCGTAGCGGAGTGTTTTATATGTGATAAAACACGACTACAAGTGCTTTAAATGGCTTCAAAAACGACTGATCTTTTACGAGTTCATTGACGAAGTAATTTTTAAAATAAACTTTGTCTAAACCGAGAAAATCAAAGCTGAAGTTTATGTAAATTAACGTGATTTTTTATCACATATAAAACCACGACACGCTTATGGTTTTTCTTTGTGTTTTGCTCCTGAATTATTAATGAGTTTTTGAAAGAGATTTCGAGCACTGATAAAAGTGATAATCTCGCATGTGAGATTATCATAAATAATCTCACATGTGAGATTATCACTTTTCAATTCTCGTTTTTGTGTAAAAGTTATCGCTTTTCAAAGACTGTCCTTTATATAATAAACAGAAAAATACATGGGTGCTTGGAAATACCAGATTTATTTCTCGTGTTCAACATGATATCTCACTCGTGAAATATCATGTTCAACACTCGAAATAAATCTGGTATTTCCAAGCACCCATGTATTATTCTCTATTTAAATTTTTGTGTAATAGCTATAAGATTAGATTAGCCCTAAATGGTTATTCGGATGACTATAGCTCGTATATTGTTTGTATAAATATTTATTGTAGTGTTATATACTCGTAAGATTTTCGAGTGAATAATAAATTATGTTATGTTATACCCAACCCTAAAATCAGGATTGAAAAAATAATAGTGCATGATGGGAATGATCAAGTATCACACTTCTCAGTCAACTGATTTATACGTACTAGATAAAACATGAGCAGCCAATCTGTATCTGATATGAGTTCATTGGCAAAGTAATTTTTTCATTGGCATTTAAATGTACTTATTGACGGACGACTGCATGCAGGGCACGAGTCGTGTCGTCATGCGCGTCAAGTCATATTAAATGATAATTAATCAGTTGGATTCACTGAACATAAAACGTGGTAGTTGTGATAAACGTCAAGCACACGCGCGGGATATTTAAGATCCGGAATTTCAAGAAGTTATATGAAGCTTCGTGAAGAATACGCAAGCACTTTACATCTACAC
>CACRXK020002872.1:0-39863 GCA_902702795.2 Paramuricea clavata | reverse complement strand
AAATGTCCGAAATGGGCACTTAAGTCCGAATGGGCCCCCATCTATTTACAAACTACCCTTGATTAAAATATAAATATACATACCTCCGCAATTCGGAAAAAAAAAACACGTCGGAAGAATCGCCATAATTTTGAAGGCTTAAATGGGAGGAAGCGCGCAACGTCAGTTATGTAAAAAATGTCGGTCTGCTCCCATTTAATCCTTTTAAAGAACAAACATTTTATAAATGTCGTTCTTGCGCGCATGTAACTTCAACAAATTTCATTCTAAAGTTATAACACAATCTATGTTTCTTCAGAATCAAAATAAATTGAAGGTTAAGTGCCATACGAATCTGAAAGCTCTGCGTTTGCGTATTTCAACCGGATCACCATTCAAATTTCCGTCGCTGCTGATCCAGCAGCTTTAAGTTACACCGCTTTACATTGCTTTCTTCCTGATGTTTGCGTGCGCAGTCGACGATTGCTTTAACGGTCTGAATGATCGAAAATCATGCACTAATGTGGTTGTCGGCCGAAATATTAGGACGATATATGGTTGTCGTTTTTCATTGTCTCGTTGCAAGTCCACCTAATTCAGACCGTGCGAACTCCACTCCGGAAAAGATTTTTACAAATGAAAAATCTTTAACCAACAGTGCGCTATGACCCCAGAGACACACTCCATATAGAGAACTCGTATATCGAACGAAAATCCCATTGGGGGCAGAATTAACCCGGCGGAATATGGCACTTGGCGCCAACAGCACTTTTTTCAAATTGAAGATGTTTGCTGTTCACGGCGTATAACTTGTACTCCTAGACAGTTTCAGATTAGATATCCCAAGTGAAAATATGTTTTGGAGCAAAGTTGACCGAAAGCGCACTCTATGATAATATTCGTCTGACCAACCGCAAGAATAGCCATGTAAATTGCGAATATTTTTACAAAACAATTTCATCCTCGAAAAAGTGCAGCTAATATTGCTTGCGTTTGACCAGACGGTCCTGGTGGCCTAAAAACATTCGCACGGCCGCTTTTAAAGAATTACCGTCGACTTCCAACTCGGAAACTGAACGTCAATCTCTATGCGCGGTCGAAATACGCTTGAGCATATTGAACCTGTTTTCTGCTGGGCGATATTTTCGCAAACGAAAAGCAACACGATTGATTGGTGATAAAATTCGCCGTGAAAAAGTTGAAATCAATCTCACTTTTTCGTCGCAAATTTCTGTCGCTACCCAATCAAATTGTTTATTTTATTTTTCGCGCAAAGAAAAGTAGAAAATGCAATCCTTTTGCGCCTTATCTCGAAACGTGAAAGTAATCTTTTAATCATGCAACATGCACAAAACCATGAATCTAGATTATGCTTCACTTTGCGGTGGATCATGCACCTACTCTGTTAAACCTAACGTTTCGAGACGTCATGCACTGACCATCTTACGCGCGCCGTCGTTTGTATTTACACACGAGTAACAACCGAAGGGAAATTTTTTCAAGTAACGACAACGAAAAGATAAACTACTGTTCTCACCAATGCAGACTTTCTGCAACATCGTTTGGCTTACGCGCTGCAAAGGATTAGAGCTGAATATTTGCTCAACAGTATACGAATATTTCCACAGATACAAAAAAATTAACATTTTCACAACCAAAAGGGTAAAATGACTCAAATGTGCAATACTTTCGACGGAGACCACCAGGAGATCTCGAATCCAGAACAACCTATATTAGTCATGCACTACTTGTCTACGAGTTCTGGACACGAGATTGAACTACAGTACCTATAGTACCTATAGTATGAACCTGAAAGTTGTTAGACTTCCTCTTCATCTTTCGTCGCATCTTTACAGCCCGTGATGTATTTATGTCGTCGTATCTCGATGTAGGTAGGGGAGCTCCATTAATCATCAAATTGAAATCGTTGATAAATCCAGCATAATCCGGTTTGTAGTACACGTTGATCCAAGAAAATCCGCCTTCAAATGTTGCAGGTCCATCCAGTAGGGAGATCAGCTGATATTGCGAGTTGACCAGTATGGTCCGGCTTAATATTTGCAACTAAAGTCCGGTCAAAGTAGAGAACACGAGTTAACTCGGCTTATTACCTCTATCGATTCAGAACGGTTCAGTTAATGATATAAGAAACTTCAATAGTCTGTCTTAGTTCTTCCGTGTCATGTTGTCCACGACCCATTTTTCCACTGTTCACAGCTTCATTCATCATTCTATCTTCATACCATTGATGACGTTTTTGTTGTTGGACATATTCGTACCAGATTAGGAGAGCTTGGTTGATGATATGTAAAAACTTCAATGTACAGTAAGCAGTCTCGATTTCTTTTTGTGTCTGTCTATGTTATCTTTGTTATAGCTTACGTCTGTTTGCAGCTTTGCGTCGCTGCGTCTTTAGACCATGAAGAACATATATTGTTTTATTAAGGTATTCCCTTTCAGTGCGCAAATACAAAATTCTCACATTTTTGTTCAAATATTGGAATCGAGTATCATCATTTCATGTGTCATCACTTGCATAAAAATACATCTGAGAATTATATTTTTAAGTAAATGCAAGCCAGAAATTCATGAATGCTTGCATGTTTTTTTATTTGAAACCGATGCAGACAAGATAACACTCCACTGTAAACTCCTTGCAGTAGTAATTGTCTCACTTCTATGTTTTTTTTAACGCTCAGAGAGCCAATATTTTGCCTAGCTATTGTTTGAAACATACAGAAAATACAAAAGACGGGCCCGTAAATCAGTTGTATTTACAAACAGTGAAATTCAATACTAGGGTTGGAAAAACGTAGGCTGTAATCCGAAAACTGGAAAATCAAGGAAGTTAAACAGGAGAGTGTACAATGTCTAGCATCAAATAATTCGTGAATAATTTTAGTTATCAAATGCCAAACAGCTAGCGAAAATGTTCCCTTTAGGTCAATTGTAATAAGATGCAACTCGTATACCTGTACCGAGTATAGGACTGGACCGTGAGCATATAGCAAGGTCTGGTAACGAGTTGACCGTGAGCATATAGCTAGGTCCGGCGACGACCTGACCGTGAGCATATAGCAAGGTCTGGTAACGAGTTGACCGTGAGCATATAGCTAGGTCTGATAACGAGTTGACCATGAGCATATAGCTAGGTCATGGTAATGTGTTGACCGTGAGCATATAGCTAGGTCTGGAAACGAATTGACCGTCACCATATAGCTAGGTCTGTTAACAAGTTGACCGTGAGCTTATAGCAAGGTCTGGGAACGAATGCAAATGCGAAAATAAGGACATCTCGAAAGACTCAAACCAGTAAGACTTCAGCCAAGCAAGTTTATTTCAATCATTCTATCAGTGTACACGACTGACTTTCTGCCCAAACTCTCAATACTGGGGAGGTTTCAGCTGAGCTCCTGAAGTACAAGCCTTTGTGAACACTCCAGTGACTTCACAGTTCAGTTGGTCGGACCGAAGCATACGCCGAACATTCGGCTGTGGTGTTGATTCTCCGCGCATGTCAGTTGGGTCCGAGGACAAGTACGTGGGAGGACGGCGCCATCCCCGCACGCACACAACTCACACCCGGGAAAATCAATACCACAGTCGAATGTTCCACGCATGCTCCAGAGCGGGCAACTGAGCTGTGAAATCACTGGAGTGTTCACAGAGATTCCTACTTCAAGAGCACTGCTGAAACTTCAACAACATTCAGACTTTACACAGAAGGTCAACCATGCACAATAATGAAATGATCTCCATGCCCTTACTTCACTGAAGTCCTACACGTTTTCATCAAAATTCTTGCCCTTAAAATGGCATTCGCAATTTTTTAAAAATTATTTCGTATTTGCGCGCATTCAGAGAATGACCTAAGTCCTAGCACCTTTCGCTCGAGATTGCGAATTCTTTCTAAAATTTAGGAAATAAAAACTTGGTAAGAGACTGGCGCAAGAACTGTACATGATACGTTGACTGTTGCATCAAGGAAGTTGAGATATAACGTCTGTGTGAAAACCTTTCCTCAAATCCTTTTGCCCTTGTGAATTTGTGATTATCAGCACACGGAGAAGAGACGCACATGAATATTCTTGTTGAGAAATGTTCTAAACCACCAATGTAATCAAGCCTCAAAGCTGGCTTCAAACAGTTAATTTTGAATTTTGAAATAGTTTTGTTCCGAATTTGTCTTCAACTCTCAGTACAATCATCAAGTTTCTCGGCTTCAAAAATCGAAAAATAAAATGCTCACTCCTGTCAATAGCGATACGTTTATTTCAACCTGAGTTCTACTTTATTATAGCAGTTCTAAAGAACGAATGTAACATATGATCAACTTTGGAACAAGTTTAATAGTCTTAAAATTTTGTGTTTGAACTTAAATCTCACCAAATTGCGTTCGTTACTAAAATAATGATGCGGTAAATTGTTCTGCAAAGACCAGGAATTTCGAACGAACGTGCTGCATAATCATCTTATAATGGTATTTGTTGCTTCAGAATGAAAGGAAATCCTCATGACAATTCAGCAAAATTTAAATAGTATTCCCGAATGGCAAATGTTCTTCGCTGGAGTTAATGAATTTTGAAGTCGAGCAACGAATTGCCAAGATATGCGTTCAGTGCGGCAAATTGAACCCTCTTCTTGGGCAAAATTTGATAAAAATTCGAAAGGAGACAGGCCAGAAAGGATTTCACGAGCTTCGGATCCTTTAGGTTTGCCCACAAACGTTTTATCTCAACATTAAACGCAATAAACTCGCACAAACAAGTTCAATTATTAAAATATTCACTGTCGATACGTACCTAAGCACGTGGCAAGGAATCGTCAAAATTTCCTGCTTTTTCTCGCCCAAATTCGTTCTAGAGCGAAAGAAGAATATAAACATGAGTTACCTGGAAACATTAAAAGTCATTATTGAAGTGCAATTGATGGGATTTATCGCTAAAATTTGCAAGAAAATTTAAATAGTATTCCCAAATGGCAAATGTTCTTTGCTGGAATGAATTTTAAAGTCGAGCAATTTTGAATACGTGTTCAGCGCGGCACCCTTTTCTTGGGCAATATTCGATGAAAATTCTTCGAAGGAGACAGGATTTCGGCAGCTTCGGATGCTTTACGTTTACACACAAAGTTTTATCTCAACATTAAACGTTTTATCTCACCATTAAACGCAATAAACTCGCACAAACAAGTTCACTTATTTAAATATTCGCTGTCGATATGTAGCCTACCTATAAACACGTGGCTAGGAATCGTCAAAATTTCCTTCTTTTTCTCGCCCAAATTCGTTCTAAAGCGAAAGAAAATACAAACATGAGTTACCTGGAAATATTAAAAGTCATTATTGAAGCACAATTGATGCGATTTATCGCTAAAAATTGGAACAAAACCGGCGACCGGCTATGCTAATGTGTTCCATTAAATATCAACAAAATGTATTGAAATGTCTATAGATAAGCTAGTGCATTTAGTTGAACGCTTACTCTAAATTACCTTTATATACGTACTTTGAGAGCAGTGTCTTGATAAATCCTTGTATAAGTTCTTTCGAGTTTTTGTGAATTCGTCTTAAACTTTCAATCCAAATTTCTTCTGTCAAGACTTGACTACAACTGGGCGTCTTCACGCTGCTCCAAGTTACATACTTCGAACTTGGCTCGCATGTGACTATACGAATCTGATTGCCTAGCAAATTCTCTTCCTCTGATTGGTTGCAGTGTGCAAAGAAACAACTCTGATTGGTGCAATTTGACAGCTTTAATTGGTTTGATTTCCCACTGGGATATGGCTTATTCTGTTTGAGTGCCATGGAATTAAAACAATTTACATACGTTGCAAATTTCCAAAGAAAAAAAAATTGGGCTTGCTTGCAATACGTGCATGGTAAGGATAATATTTTTAAATAAAGGTTAATCTGTTTAAACAAAGGCTAATGTGTTTAAATAAAGTTGATCTTATCTTGTAACAAACCTGCAGCGGACTTGAAGCAATTCTGTTCCAACAACTTGTCAACAGGATGTGTTCGCACTGGCTTATTCCCAGCATGTTGACAAGTTGCTACATGGCTGTTGAGCTCAACAACTATTTAATTTTCAAATGAACTAAATTGGAATACTTTGAAAGAACGCAGAATTCAATTTGCAGCAAGTCTCATGTATAAAATAACTCATGATCTAGCGCCCAAACAACTAATCGATATTTTCCAAAAGACGCCTTCGTTTCACCTCTAAATTTAAAAAAAACTTACCGACTGGGTTTTAAAAATCATTTGTTTAGAATTTTGTATTCTAAACTAAAAGTTTGATTTTTTCCAGAAAGACTGCTCGACCATAATTTGAAACGTCTTCGCTACGGCGGCATATAATTAACAATTATTGGATGAGGTTTTTGTGATATGCGGAATTATCAAGGTCGAGGTAAGCGTTATCAGCCGAGCCGAAGGCGAGGCTGATAACGCTTACCGAGACCTTGATAATTTTGCATATCGCAAAAACCGAATTCAATAATTGTTTTATTATACATTTGTTTGTGTTACAGTCAAAATACAAGAACCTTCCCGCTTCTGTAACTTGTTTTGTATTTATTTGTTCTATTTTCTGTAGCGATTACCGCTTTATCGGCACATGTCGCGTTAGGATCCGGTAGAATTTCGCTTTCCTTCCTTTATATACGTCAATTTGTAGCAATGGATACACCTTTCGTTAGATTCCTTGCATAAAAGTTGCGAAACTTAGATCTTATAGCGATATTGGCTGATAAATCGGTTTTAAACCGCCGCCTAGTGTGTTCATACTATACAAATTCAAAATTACCGAATACAATCATTTGACGTACTAAAATGAAAATTTCACAACTTTTATGCAAAGAATCTAACGAAAGGTGTATCCTTTGCTACAAATTGACGTATATAAAGGAAAGAAAGGGGAATTCTACGGCGATATTTGCCGATAAAAAACGCTACAGAAAATAGAACAAATTACAGAAATACAAAACAAGTTACAGAAGCGGAAGTGGGAATGTTCTGGAATGTTCTTGCAATTTGACTGTAAATAGATACCGCTTGCTAATCATCGCAGGCTCATTTGCAGATAACTGAGTTATCTGCTAGCAGATAACTGAATTTTCTGTAGGTTGCGTGATTGCGCGATTTAACTGTAAGCTCTTAGCCAATCAAATTGCTTTTACCAACTACAATGTATAATAACATCAATTATTATACATTGTAGTTGGTAAAAGCAATTTGATTGGCAAAGAACTTACAGTTAATTTACAGTTAAATTGCGCAATCACGCAACCTTTTATACAGAAAATTGAGTTATCTGCTAGCAGATAACTGAGTTATCTGCAAATGAGCCTGCGATGATTAGCAAGCGGTATCTATAATCTATTTAACACAAACAAATGTATAATAAATTCGGCTCGGCTGATAACGCTTACCTCGACCTTGATAATTCCGCATATAACAAAAACTTCACCCAATAATTGTTGAATATTCGCAAAAACTACAATTTATTCGCCACAATTATAGCTTTCTCGCTGATAACAATAGGGCTAAAAGAGCTGAAATTTCTCAAGTACTTTTACTACTTCATTATCGGGGCGAGGAGTTTGCAGTAATGTAATTCATATTGTATTTCTATACGAAATATTTCTAATAAATATTGACCTGGGGCCGGTTGTATAAAACTCTTAATCAATTTTTTAATCACGATTTTGTAGTTAAATAGTGATTAACTCTCAAATACGCGCTTCTTATTGGATGACGTTTCCACTAACTATAGTTAACTTTAATCACTTTTTTATACAACCGGCCCCCGATTGGTAAAGTGCATTTACGCGTGCATGGCGTCACATGATCGAACCATTTGGGAATCATTGGGGAATCTCCAAAAATTATTGAATCTCCAGCCAGACTCAAAGTCGATTGCATATAGCGTCTACGATACAGTAGACGCAAATAAAGTATGTTTGTCAATCCGATGCGTTGTTGGGACCATGATGCTGCAGGAGACTCGACGAATTCGAAGTTCCAGAATATAATACAGCCGTTTGAAATAAATACACTATTGTGGAAAGAGGGTGGGAAAGGGGGGTATGGACCACGTTTCACAACGAAAAAAAAAGCCGTTTCACGATTCACGTGTCTTAAAAGAAGCAATTTCACGGAAAACTAGATTCTAATAAAATAATATAATAATAATAGGTTTATTAAGACTATGTTTAATGCATGGTAGAGTATCTACGCTTTAAGTTCTCTCACTTCTCTACCTGTCAGTTAAAAACTACATCATAACTTACAAGTTTGAGTGACGAGTATGTCCGACGACCTCCGAAAGGTCTCCGAAGTTTTTACTCTTGTGCAATCGAGTGAGATCATATAAATTGATTATCGCGTATCATGTTTATTATGACTATTATAAAATAGATCGAAATAAACAAAGCAAAATCACAGTTCACGAAACAGACATCCTTAATTCTCATTTCACGGAGCATTTTTATCGACAATCACGCCTCACGGCTGTAGAACAAATCACATTTCACGACACTAAAATCAAGCATTTCACATTTCACGCGAACAAATATTGACTATTCACGGCTCACGAAAATACCCGCCTCGCGAGGCGGTTAGCTCAGCAAGTAGCTCTCGTGTGCGGTTAGTTTTCGTGAGGATTTGAACTCTCGAGGCCTTGAGGAAAATATCTATCGTGTTTGATATTTTTCAGCTCGCGAGGAAAAAGTCTCAGCGTGTGCGGATATTGTGAGCTAAGTGCTGAGCTGTTTGAATCAATTAACCAATGACAAACCATAGTTTCATGTGACATGGAACAAAATGGAGGAAAATGCAAATAATTTTGTTAATTACAGTATGTTGTTGTTGAGTAGTTTTTCCCAACGTGTGCGGTGAAAATACATAGCTGAGCTAGCTGCTTCGCGAGGCGGTTAGCTCAGCAAGTTGCTCTCGTGTGTAGCGGGCTTAATTAAAGCCTATATCTCAATCCTGTGAAAACGAGGTCCCATAGCAAAAGTTAAGTTGTGCTGCATTTTTCGCAGTTGTTCCTGGTCAGGTCTTAAAATGTGTATATACTTACTTGGATTACAAACCCTAACAACAGCATTCTAATCTTATAAAGATGCCTACGGAGGAAGCTAGATTCTCTTATACAGAAAAACCCCGCTATGTCGAATTTGCTTTTCTCGAACTCCCGCGCTTTCTCCAACTTAAACCCATTCTCGGTCAATAGACCTTATGCATTATGACGTCACAAGGCTTGATGCACGCTAGAAATCCTGGTCATCGCCAGGGAAAATTAAACAATTCAAAATGGCCACTATCTAAATTTTCACGGGCGATAACTACTAAACTAGCAATCCTCGCGGGCATCAAGCCTTGTGACGTAATTATGCATACGGTCTATTTGCCATAAATACTACTTCAATCACTTTCACGCGGTCAGCTCGAACTCTCCGGCTCTCCGCTATCTCGAACTAACTTCCTTCCATCGGTAAAATTGCTGGGTCCTTTTCTAATTCTAATCCTTTTCTGCTTCACTTGTATTCGACCAGTCATCGAGTATGCGTGCCAAGCATTTCACGACTCATTACCCAAATATCTGTCTGATGATCTTGAAAGACTTCAGAAACGAGCTTTTCGAATAATATTCCCAGATCAGTGACACTACAAAGAGGCATTGAGGAACACGAACACCCCATCACTGTACGATAGAAGACAGGAATTAACGACAAATAGTCATAAGCACAGATTAACGGATTTGTTACCGCCATTAAATAATGACAATAGCCATTTTTTGCGTAAAAATAGGAAATTTAACGTGCCACTTTATAAAACGAACAGATTTAGGAACAGTTTTATCACATCTGAATAACTTAGAAACTGTTTTTACCGCGAATATGCTGGTTTTTTAACCTAATCTAAATTAGCATTAGTGAGTGTTTTAGTAACAAATTATAAGTCTGCGCATACAGCATGTATATGTGAATGTGTATTTTTAAGTATTTTAGTCTAATCTTATTCGTTTTCTTAAACAAAATACATGTAAAATTAGTTTTAATATCCTTGTAAACCAACATATTTCTGCAGTGGAATTAGTTATATTCTGGAGCTGTAAGTTTTAGTGTCAAATAAACTATCAAACTACTAACTTCCCTTGACCGAATTTACCCAGTTATCTCCTGAAACTGCAGTTTCGAGCGTAAATATGCACGTAAAACTACAGGGTTTTAAAAAAACCCAGAACAGATTTGAAATTTCTCCCAATCGTGCAAAACAGCTATTAGTATCCAGCTTTATATATATATATATATATATATATATATATATATATCATTCCCTGATGATGGCAAGTCACCATGCACAATCACGATCAAGAAAGTTCACACACACTGATTCTACAATCAAAGGACTGTCTGTATCTATTGATTTTGATTTCAACTTGCGTTACAAAAAGTACCTAATATAAAACAATCTTATCCGATCTTTAGGTATACCAATTCTAAATCAATCCAGAACAATCTGAAAAGAGGATTTCAAAATTTAATTTTCCCGTCATTTTGGCGAGAGCACAAACACATCAGATATTGAAGATTTAAACAAAACAGATTTAAAAATCAGATTTTTAAATGAGCCTGCACAAATTCAACAAGTATCTGTGATAGCGAATCGCGCTTAACCCCCCCCCACAAGTCAGCATCTGAAATAGCTAATTATAACACAGAGGACTTTACGAGTTCTATATTTTTTTTATTAACAACTAAGATAAGAGAGTTTCGATAGGTTGAGATCGAATTAGTGGGAGTTAAGGCGAGTTTAGCTGGGAGTTGCAGCTCCAGGAATTAGTATAAGATTTGTAGCTTTGTAATTATCTTTAATGCAAAACTGTGAGAATCATAATAAATTTCAAGTTAATTATTCAATGTTACGTGCGTCTTGTTGCATGGTATCTCTTTAGCAATTCGCTTTATTTCTTCGATATAAGTTGATATTCTTGCAAACATTCTGCTTGTAATAAGCATTTAACATGTATTTGGCATCAGTTAGAGCTTTGTTGGTATCAACATCGGATGAATAACATTTCTTGCATGTGTCATACAACGGGCCGAGGCAGGCAACACACGCCGGCAAGTCAGGATCAACGCAGGCAGCTGCACATGCTGTCAAAACACCCGCACATTTGAACCAGTCTGCTGTGTCACAATGAGTTTTCTCGCATATTTCGTTGCATCCGCCATCACAATTACAGCAGAATATATTGCATGCGCCATTTCCACAGCAACCGAAATCTGGTTTTCTCTTGCAGCACGTCGCTTCGATACCGGCTACGAACCCCATTGCAATAACCAATGCAAGGAAAAATTGAGAATTCATGATGCTTGGGTTGATCGACTTGTCTCAAATTAAAAAAGTTGTCAGTAGACAAGATCAAGAAAAACCTATCAATATTAAACAAATACCTTAATAGGAAATAACAAAACGAGATAGTATTTCACCATTTAATTGTCGTCGAGTATAAAGCCCGCCGCACACGATCGCACTTGTCGCGCGTACTTGTTATTCGTGACAATTTGGATGGACAAAATTTCCTCGTGTGCGGGCAACATTTACGGCATTTTTGTCATTCGTGACATGTAAAACGAATATCAAACATGTTTGATATTTTTCGTCATTCGTGTACAAAAAAATTCTCGTGTGCGGCGAGCAAACGACAAGCGCGCCTGAATAAGAAAATATGCGCATGCGTGCAACTTGCAGAATTAAAAACAAGACACGAGCTCGTGATTTGGATCCGCCATGTTGTTTTTAATTCTGCAAGTTGCACGCATTCGAAAATTTTCCTATTCAGGCGCGCTTGTCGTTTGCTCGCCGCACACGAGAATGACGAAAAAGATCAAACATGTTTGATATTTAGTTTACATGTCACGAATGACGAAAATGCCGTAAATGTTGCCCGCACACGAGGAAATTTTGTCGATCCAACTTGTCATGAATAACAAGTACGCGCGACAAGTGCGCTCGTGTGCGGCGGGCTTAACATGCTTATGCATGCATATATTAAAGATTGCAGCTGGTTTATATTAAAGTTTGCATATTAAAGTTTATTCATGAACGTTTTCTATCACAAAGCGGGCTTCTGGAATGGAAATCACAATCAACTACGTTGGAATTGCTTCTGAATCACAAATATCAATCATTGATATATGATACAATATGCCCGGTTGAACAAAAAGAACTGTCTGGCCTATTTTTCATTTTTTTAATCTTGATATACTTGTTAAATTTAATTTTAGCCGAATTTCCAGAACCAGGACTACCCCTATAGCAGGGCATTTGACTGTGTTTGCTGCCTGTTCGGGCGGGCATTTGACCAATTATACTTCAAAAGTCAAATTCCCCGGGGGGGGGGGCTGATCGCGGTTGGACTGCATACCGTTTTTGGTGTTAAAATATTTCGAAAACCAAGTGCGTAGGTGTTTGTTATTGTAGGTTTAATTGCATACCGTTTGGAAGCTAATTCAACTGTATTCTGCAGGCAATAGTTTTTCTTTTTTTTTATATAAACATATTTAATAACTTTAATGTTTACGTAACCAAGAGCGTGGACGCTCATCGAGGGGCTCACACTACATTTAACAAATAATTAAATAATATACACAACAGGAGAAGACGAACATTACAAAGAAAGAGGAAAAAAAAACAACAAAAGTGATAAAAGCTGGTTCAAATGAAGGTTCAAAGTAATAAATTAATCTAGAAAAACGATTAGTTTGCTTAATATATATATTTTTGAACATGCATAAATATACCGGGTGTCTCAAAAAAAAGTATCGGAAATGAAAAATTCGAATGCCAAAATTCGAATTGAAGCAACAAACCTGGAACGTCCCGCATCAGCAGCAGCCTAGGAATTTGAGACAGCTCCGCCAGGCAGTTATTTTAGCGTGCCAAAGTTTAGATGCACAAATGATACAAAGCGCTTTTTATGGCATGGTTAACGGAGCACAACGATGTATAGGTGTTTAAGGACATGCTTTTTCAGATGAATAAATAATCGAATGTGTAAATATTATTTATCGTGCGTTGTGTTGACAAGAACAGCATTAAATTAAATGTCAATTTGATAGGCCGATTTAATGTAATTTTAAGCAGTTTTAAAATTGCTTCTTCGAAATGAAACTGTAGTATTTCATTCAATATTGCTCAAATATCTTCAAGTCATATACTGTATCAAAATTTAATTTAGGCCTTTCTGAATTCAGTGAAGCCTATTTGATTGAAACTCCTTGTCCAGTTTTAACGGTATAACAAATCAAACACCGATACTTTTTTTTGAGACACCCGGTACATCTATTACTTTCTATACTCAAATCAGTTGAACCAGACAAAAATATTTTAGCTTTAGAGAATCCGACAAGACATAAATTTGAGCAGCTACCCAGAGTAAGGATAATGGACAATAGAGTAAGGATAATATAGACAATACATAAGAGAGTAAGGATAGTAGACAATACATAACAATTGCTTGTGGCAGTCACTCTATTGTGGTCGTGTTTTAAGCCATTTAAAACACCTGTAGTCGTGTTTTATCATATTTAAAATACTCGTGCTGCGCATTCGCATTTTAAATATGATAAAACACTTATACGCGTGTTTTAAAGTTGCATCATAGCACGTGTGTTATTTCATTAACTCACCAATAAGTGTATTCAGTATATCAACGTTCTTCAACTGCTGTTGTCTCTTCTTTTCCTTCTCTCACCAACTGATTGAATATTCGAAACTACCTTTGTTTATATACCATATCACTTCCACACCAGTCACAGGACCCCTACGGGCTGCAACACAACAAATGAAGATCTGATTCAAATGTGCATGAAGATCGATAATGTTATAAAGGACGATTGCTTTCGCATGAATTCTCGATTATTGTCAAGCGTTCACTTTTTACATTCGCCAATACGATAGCATTGGTGTTAATATCGTTATCAAGTTAGCTTAGGGGTCAAATGCATGCCTGCATGGGCAAGATAACCAGGATAAGTAAATAATCGTCAAGTAGCATTATGAAATGCAAACAGAACATGCTAGCAAGATTGAATAATGAAACATTTTAGGATCAAAATGTTTCTCATGTGTCTGATCGTGGTGGATAAACAAACCACCCACACAAGTAGTTAACGTGCATGGGCATGCTTGTAACCTTGGTTGTACTTATGGGAAAATATGTACTACTCCACGTGTGTCGAATAGTTTCCAACAAAGTCAAAATACGAAAGTAACTATATATAGCGTGTACAGCAAACTCCCTTTTCGGACACATGCAATAATCTCGTTGAACTCTCATCAAAGTAACTATCGTTTGTCTAGCGAACTCCCGCTCAGACACATCCAATAATCTTTGTGAACTCTCACCTCAGTAACCATATCTTCTCTAGCGAACTCACGCTCAGACATGTGGTGACAACCTTGGTGGACTCTCACCCTTGTTTTAAATTTCTCAGGTAGTACTCAACTACTGAAGAACTCTCTTCGCTGGGGAACTCTCACCCTTGCATAAATTGCTCATTTAGTGAACTCTTATTGTTGACGAACTGTTGAAGAAAGAATTATTGTGCAAGAAAGTTATTGTGCAAGAAAGTGTCGCCCATATGAGCAATTAAACCTTTTTACGCCCGCCCACGTATAAGTGATCTTAAACATCTGCATGGCAGACTATGTCCATACTAATTCCGTTTTCGGCGTTTTCGTATCATTGCACTTGGACCTTCTCTATTCCCTGGTGAATGAAGAACAATACGAAAACGGATTAGTGTGGACGTAGCCTCATACTTACGCGAACAAGGTAAATTATGCCGGAATCCAGCTAGTATACACAAATTCATTCGAACTGTTGCTCACTTATTGAGTTAACTTCAAATTAAATATCAGTAACTAATTGAAGATGGAACCACACGTTCTCTTGCCTAAAATACATGACAATCATTTTTCCATACTTGATAGTTGATATACTTGCATTATTTGGAGCCCTAGCGTTGACAGCTGACATATTAAAAACAAGAAGCTCCACGGACCGTTGAGCGGTGCAACTTTAAAAATCCGTGGTGTACAAGAAGTATACCACTAAAGAGCGCGTTTGTTTCTTTTCGAAAATGTTGGTTCTTGAAGTTTGCAGTTCGCCTGGCAGTTTGCGCTAATAGTTAAAATGTGTTTGTTATTTGCATGCGCGACAATAATGAACATCGTATTGAATTGCAAAGGAATTTAAATTGGGCTATTACTGGTGTATTAGCGCGTCTGTTTTGTCAAAAATCATAATTTTCCAAGCTTAAATTAATACCGTTTGCGCTAAATAATAGTCAACTAAAACGCAAGTTACCAAACCTACACGCTACATGATATATTTGTGTTGTGGTATGTTCTAAAATGCATTGGCCATTCGCACTACATTATTTGCAATTGCGGTGGAATCATAGATTTTGTGTCACTTGCGATCTGCGAGTACAAAGTGTTCGTTGCCCACTCTAACTCTGAGAAAAATATGCGTACTTCACAGAAGATTTCCCCGTTAATATCACAATACTTTGATCGCGAAACGACTGAAATACTACTGGTTTACACGCGTGACACCTAGTGAACTTCGTGGGCACCGAACAGCGTACCAAACTGCATGCAAGATAGTGCAAATTTAAAAGAATTCCTCTTATAACTTTCGTTTATACGTATCCTATTTTTTTCAGGGTTGCCGTAATTTCGAGCATAGACAGATTACATAATTTGGAGAAAAACGGAAGGGTAAACCCGATTGTCGCCGACAGTCCAAGTTCCAGCAACTAATTATGCAAATTGCGGATTTCTCGCGAGGCTCTAAATTAAAAAAAACTTCCCGGCTGGGTTTAAAAAAAATTGTTTAGAATTTTGTATTCTAAAGACTAAATTAAAAGTGCTCTTCGCCATCGCGGCATACAACATCAAATATTCGCAAAAACTACTATATATTCGCCGCAATAGCTTTCTCGCTAATAACAATAGGGCTTAACAAGAAATTTCTCAAGTACTTTTATTACTTCATTATCGGGGCGAGGGCAACAATGTAATTCATGATATTGGATTTCGATACGAAATATTTCTAATAAATATTGACCTGATTGGCAAAGTGCATTTACGCGTGCATGGCGTCACATGATCGAACCATTTATGGCTGTATAGCTGCGTACGCATTGGAGAATCTCCAAAAATTATTAAATGTCCAGCCAGACTCAAAGTCGATTGCATATAGCGTCTACTATACAGTGGACGCAAATAAAGTATGTTTGTCAATCCGATGCGTTGTTGCATGGGACCATGATGCTGCCGGAGACTCGACAAATTCGAAGTTATAGAATCATGATACAGCCGTGTGAAATAAATACACTATTGTGGAAAGCACTTAGCCTCCTTGGGTACAGAGCCTCGTATTTTGGAATTGAGATATTGGCTTTGGTGCCATTGATCTTCTTACAGGTGACACATTTACAAAATTATGCTGTTATATAATTGAGTTGTCGGTGAGAAAATAAAGGACTCTAAAGCCGATATCTCAATCCTGTGAAAACGAGGTCCCATAGCAAAAGTTAAGTACTTTCTGGGAGGGTGCATTACCAAGATTCTCTTTAGCTTCCTCCACAGGTATCTTATAAAGATGGACTTCAATGATCTGGTTTCTTGCACTTCACTTGGTGGTATTAATATTAGAATGCTGCTGTTAGGGTTTGTAATCCAAGTGAGTATATATACATTTTAAGACCTGACCAGGAACGACTGCGAAAAATGCAGCACAAGGTCCTGTGGTAGGAATTGAACCTACGGCCTGCGCAGGGCCGTAGGTTCAATTCATAGCAGAATATTAGAATAATTCAATTCGTAGGCGGAATCGCAGGGCCGTAGGTTCAATTCCTACCTGAAGACCTTGTGCTGCATTTTTCGCAGTCTTACCTGGTCAGTTCTTAATATATATATATATATATATATATATATATATATATATATATATATATATATATATATATATATATATATATATATATATATATATATATATGTATATACTCACTTGGATTACAAACACTAACAACGCTAGCATTCTAATCTTATAAAGATGCCTACGGAGGAGGCTAGATTCTCTTATACGGAAGAACCCCGCTATGTCGAATCGCTTATCTCGAACTCCCGCGCTTTCTCCAACTTAAACCCATTTCCGATCAATAGACCTTATGCATTATGACATCACAAGGCTTAATGCACGCTAAGAATGCTGGTCATCGCCAGGGAAAATTAAACAATTCAAAATGGCCACTATCTAAATTTTCACGGGCGATAACGACTAGACCAGCATTCCTCGCGTGCATCAAGCCTTGTGACGTAATTACGCATACGGTCTATTTGCCATAAATACTACTTCAATCACTTTCACGCGGTTATCTCGAACTCTCCGCTATCTCGAATTAATCTTGCTTCCCTTGACCGAATTTACCCAGTTATCTCCTGGAACTGAAGTTTCGAGCGTAAATGTGCACGTAAAACTACAGGGTGAAAAAAAAACTGAACAGATTTGAAATTGCTCCCAATCTTGCAAAACAGCTATTAATTTAGTATCCAGTTTTTTATATATATAGCTTTTTTGGGTACTTATAATGTAGAATAATGAAAAAAATTCTCGAACTCAAATTTTGTAAACCAGGGGGGTGTCTTTTCTAACAAACTAAAAATGCTTGCGCACGAGATTTAAAAGCTATAATCGTACTTTGAGTTAATGGGTGAAAAATGTGTTGGATGTTTAATTGCTGCACGAAATTTCAAACAATTTGCTTCAGTTTAAGCCCTTTAACTATTCACGCAAACTTACATTTTTTCTCAAAAAACCAGCCTTTTGGATGCTTAATTGAATAATGCCTTTGCCAAATTTGCATATGTCAGCAATATGCAAATTAGGTAAAGGCATTAATTAAGCATGCGAAAGGCTGATTTTTTAGACTTAAACTAAAGTAAATTGTCTGAAATTTTGTTCCGTAATTAAAAACCCAACAAATTTTCCATCCATTAACTTAAAATACTTAAACTGATTATTTATTATGGTGTATCAAAAAAACTGAACAGATTTGAAATTGCTCTCAATTTCGCAAAACAGCTCGTGGTTTTGTTTTATATAGATTCATTGAGTACCCATAATGTAGAATAATGAAAAAATACTCCAACTGTGTAAACCAGGGGGGTGTTTCAAACAAATTGTGTAAACCAGGGGGTGTTTCTTTTCCAACAAACTAAAAATGGCTTGCGCACGAAATTTAAAAGCTTTAATCGTTATAGCAACAGCACAATTGACAAACTGTATTGACAATTTTTACTGTATATTTCACAAATCAGAATCGTATCAATTGGTGATCGTCAAAACTTAGTTACGATTGGGGTTCATGATTAAGCTTATGATTGGTTCGCATGCAATTCCGTCTTATTCCGGATGGCATTTCGCACGACATTTTACATTCACCGTTGATAAACGGCGACTATGTTCTGTATCTCTTTTCTCTTACTCCACTTTTGGAGTTAAAATGACTCCCCGAAATTAACAGTACAATACTTCCAAAATTAACACTACACGACTTTAACATTATAGGCTCGGCCTTCGGTCTCGCTCAATATTGAAGTCTCCACTTAATATTTTGACATATTGGGCTCAGTAGAATCCAATATATTATATTATACTCCACCGTATATGAGCTATATAGCAATCTAATTGGTCGAGTTACTCGCCGTATATCAGCTCATGTACGGCGAGTAGCCAAACACAAGATGGCGGCAAAAAAACTTACAAGAGTTTTGCGAACGAGAAAAAAGGAAAAAATTGAGTTAAAAAGGACAAATTTACAAGAAAAAAACGCCCAAAAGTTTTTGACAAGTTAGCAAGTACATTCACTATATTAACAGAAACAGGTTTAAATACAAGTATTTAAAAAAATAAATAATGCCGAAAGAGCAGCGGGAAAACATGTTCATGAGAATAATAAATTGTTCAGAAAATTTGCACAAAAAAACCCAAATTAATTTGCATACAGTCGACTTAATTTACTCTACAAAACATCTATACAAAATATCTCAACTTTTTTGTCAACAATACTGTGCTAAACCATTTATTTCAACCGAAGGTTTAAAACAAAAACATAACAAAACATTTCAAAATTGCAGGCAAAGTTGCGATACGTGTGTTTGAACAACTGTCAAAACAATGTAACAGAGAAGAATATATTAGTGATGCTATTTTTAAACAATAGCTGTTATCGTAATTGAACACGTCTATGCTACGGACCAGCGGTATCTGCATTATTTTAACATCGAGACGAGGCTATAGGGTCATGTTTTGTGTTTTTTGACCCTCTAGCCTCGTTTTCGTGCATACTTCCACCGAGATACCGCTGGTATGCCGCAGCGGCGTATTCAATTACGATAACAGCTATTACACAATTCGCTCTCATCGTATATGGCTGATAGCCGACTCGGTGCTACGTACCTCGTGGGCTATCAACTTATATACGACTCGAGCTCATTGTTAAATATGCGGCGAGTATAGCTCAACCATTCACATTGCAGAATAGCTCATATACAGTGGATTGAAATGTTCTAAATATATGAACAAAAGATGAATAATAAGAGTCAGTCAACGCTCTACCGAAAGTCGTGGGTTTTCTGCGGGTACTCCGGTTTCCTCCCACGGGGAATGTTGACAGGGTGGGTTGGGATTATCCCCTAACTGACCCTTCCAGCGTAGCTGTGCACCGTAATCAGACATAAGTCATAATGTGGCTGCCATAGGCGGGCGCCTTCGAAAGCCTTCGACTCGATCAGGTTGAGCTGCGTCCTTCGTAATTCAGCTTAGCTCTCAGCTGCAAGTAAGGATGATTAGCACCCCCCCCCCCCTGCCCCACTTATATGCTATTCATATACCTCAACCCATGCAATGAATAATCTCTCATCTCAGCGGTAATCCAAGAGCTTTGTAGAGAAATGCATGAATAAAGGCAGCCTAAAATAAAGAAAATAGATTTATTATATAAACATAAGTGTCATATAGAGTTTTTGGCCACTGAGAAAAATCGTATTTAAACACACGTAAAAATACGATATTTTTACGTGTGAAAATATCATTTGTTGTAATTATAAAACGCATTGCAACGGACGTTTTATTGTTTTTCACTGAATGTTGTTTATGTAGTAAACAGAAAAATACATGGGTGCTTGGAAATACCAGATTTATTTCTCGTGTTGAACATGATATCTCACTCGTTCGCTGCGCTCACTCGTGAGATATCATGTTCAACACTCGAAATAAATCTGGTATTTCCGCGCACCCATGTATTATTCTCTATCTATTATGCCAGATTATGATAGACAGTTATTATGATAGGATTAATTATGGATAACAAAGCTTTCGTTGGCAGGGATGCAACTATCTGAAAAATACAAGGGGAAATTCGACTTTTAGAGCGAAGGCCCTTCGTCGGGAAGTTAATAGACAGGTTCAGATTTGACTTCCACTACCGCTACCTCTACCATTAAGGGACCATCAACCAATCAGATACGCTTGATATATCCGATTAACCAATCAGATGCGTACTAAGTCAGTGAGAGGTAGTGGTAGCCGGTAGTGGAAGTCAAATCTGAACCTGTCTAGTATAGCCAAACTTCCCGACGAAGAGCCACTTACTACTAACGACTGACATAGTCTGTCAAGTTATGATGGTCTAGAAGCCCGGCAAATTCAAAGCTACAAAATAGAAGACTTTTGTTCGATGTTGAACTGTACCTCACCGTGCAGAAATCCTTTGTCTCAACTTCGTCAAAAATTATTCATCGTGGTTACACGTTTCATCACAGCTATCCCTATTGGACGGTTACTTAATTATACGAAAATACAATGAGCTCAATCACCGTGACCGTGCACAAATTAACATAAACGCAGACAAAACATAATACAATGACTTCTGTTTAATTTCCAGGCCATCATATCTTAATAGACTATACGACTGGCTACTAACTTCGCAACGTTTCTTCATTTCATATAATTTCATATACATATTTCATATACTTCGCGACGATATCTTTTGTTCATATATTTATAAGGGCCTTCGCTCGAAACGTCGAATTTCTCCTTGTATTTTTCAGGAAGTTGCATCCCTACCAACGAAAGCTTTGTTATTATTGGCACTACCTACACTGGCACAGACAGTTCTTAATTATGGATACCCCCAGAGGTGGAAAAAGTATCGGAATCTGGGAACCTAGTTCCCTGAATTTTTTTTGAGTTGAGAGTTTGCAGAAAATTTTCCAGAGAATATTTCAACATTTTGCATTCAACTTACAACTATTCTACTGTATTTACACTGTACACACTAACATCAGCAACAGAAATTCTGTTACCCACCCCTGCAATCACAGTCATGAGGTAAAATGGTAAATATATGCTCTGCAAAGTCTCCAATAAAATGCAAATTAAATAGTAAACTTGTAAATAAAATATGCAATGAAATAAGCTTCAAGTGCCAGTGCTATATGCTATTATTATACTGCTATAATACTAGTATAATCATATATAACATCATAGCAAAAAAATGCAAATCATACAAAAAGTCAAGTGATGGAATAAATAAGATTATAGGACACTTAGTTAAGCGTTAGATCCTTACTAGTTGATCATAACTCATAAACGTGGTATATAAGTAGTAAAAGACTCCCATCTGGAGTTCAAAGGGATGCCGCCAATGACGTCACGCTGCTCCGAAAGTAATTAGTATGCAAAATATGTGACGTAACTTTGCTGGCCCTAACCCTAACCCTGGGCCAGGTAGCGCGACCAATTAACGCGGGCAGGCCTGGGCCAACTGTGACAGGTAGCGCGACCAATTAACGCGGGCAGAGATATTGATATCCTAAGATACTGATATCCTAAGGTACTGATATCCTAAGATACTGGATGATATCCTAAGATATTGATATCCTAAGATACTGATATCCTAAGATACTGATATCCTAAGATACTGATATCCTAAGATATTCAATCCAATTCAAAAATTCAATTCATATCCTAAGATACTGATATCCTAAGATATTGATATCCTAAGATATTGATATCATAAGATACTGATATCCTAAGATACTGATATCCTAAGATACTGATATCCTCCGGTTCGAACCCGGTACGGTAGAAAAATTTTTGCCTTACAACCACGTAGCAACGTTGTGAGTCTCTCTCTTATTTTCAACACGCAATTGAAATTCGTTTTAATTTTGATGGCTCGTTTTGAGCAATAAGTTTCCAAACAGAAATAAAAAATATCGCAACAGAAATAAGCAGTTGCTAATCCCGGGTTGTCAAAGCCGTTTTATGATCGCTATTTGCATGTTGTTCAACATTATTTAGCAAACCTACATACATATATACGGTCAAGATGACCGAGTCAGATAGAATACTTGAAGAAAAAAACCTGTAGAACAATTTAACAGTCTTAGTTGTAATATTTTTTCTCTATTATTTGTATCAAGAAACATGTTTTAAACTTTGCTGCGTTGTTATGCGTTGCTAAGTCATTAGGAGGCGTGTAGGTAATTAAGGGGATTAAGGTAATACGAATTTGCATAACTAAGTGTATTCCGATGGATAGATAGGGATTATTTTTAACGCCGGTGTATACCTTAAAATCACGCGCGTGGCTTTGTGGGTGCATGCATATATTAAAGTACAACATATTTGTACACGGATCTTTTCGCGCGGGCGGAAAGAGCGGGCTTTGCGGGCAAAAATTTGCACAATATTTCAGTTTTAGAATACATTTATTTCTTCAAAATGTTTTACAAAATTTAGTAAGGTCTACTTCTAAGAGCGTAACGTCTAGGTGTTTTTGTTATTTTTAAAGAGTTCTCATATTCTTGTCTATCTTCTGGGGATAACTTTGCAAGTTTTTCCGGCTTCATTGGAATATATTTTGGTCGGTCGCTCAATATAAAACGTTCATAATCCTCTCTTGCTTCCGGAGTCATTCGCGCTAGGTCACGTTCGGTCCAATCTGCTGGGTCGACCTTATATATATATTGGGCTCAGAAGAATCCAATAACATATATAATATACACTTCCCAAGCAGTGAGCTCCATATGTATCTGGACAAGAACTAAACATTCGCAGTGCGTGTTTTATCAGACCTAAAGATACTCAGCTTTGCCTTGTATCTTGTATATTTTGCAGTGTCTTTTTGAAGGGAAACTGCAATATATTTTTTTATTATTTCATTTGGAAGAACTTTTAAAATTATATGTAAATCTCTTTTACCGATTTTGCGTAACTTTATTATTTCTTGAGATATTTGAACAAAAAAAATCACAAATCAGCGAGCTTTCCGCCATCTTGGATTTTGGCGGATATGCATGTGACATCTAAGCAGGGTCACGCAAGAATTTTATCCATAGAGCAATTGCCAATGGTTATATATTATGAGCCCAAAATCATACACTTCAGTAATTATTTGAAATAAAAAACTTTTCAAACAAGACCTAATGTTATTTGGTCAGTTAGATGTAGTTTTATATGGCTAACCCTGCTTTTGACGTCACTAAAATCACCGACAATGAGATAAAAATTAATCCAAGATGGCGGACAGCAAATTATTTTAAGTCAAAATATTTCAAGAAATAATAAAGTTACGCAAAAACGGTAAAGGAGATTTACATATAATTTTAAAAGTTCTTTAAAATGAAATAATAAAAAATATATTGCCGTATCCCTTTAAATAAATTATTACAAAGCCCAGTCGAATTGTAATCAAGACCCAACGTTTCGACACTCCAGTCTAGTGTCTTCATCAGGGGTGATCTAAAGATGCAATCGTGGCTTCTTAAATACCCAAGGGATGACGTCATCTGCCAATGAGATGCATGTATACTGTTCATATCTCTGAGGATGGTTCTAAAGTAGAATTAAAATACTGTGCGTCCTCCACGACAAGCGCTAGGTCGCCACGAAAATATATCGTGCACTAAAATTGGATAAGTTAGTCTCGCTACCAATCCCCATTTACTCGGTAGCTCAATGGATAGAGCGGCGCTCTGGAAACCCAAAGATGCGAGATCGAATCCCGCTCGAGACAACTACTCTGCAGTGTCAGAACAGGGTTGCCGGAGCCACGGGAGAAACAGGGGCAGCTGCCCTCGTCGCCCAGAACACGTTGCCCAAACATTAAAGAGTTTGGCAAATACAACGGCAATACAACGAGAACATGCTCATCAACAATAGCATCTTTACCCTAAAACAAGGGCAACTATAATTTGCATTCCCTTAAGCATTTTAGTATGACATCATGACCACGCCAACTGAGTATAAAAATTTTCAAGTTGTTTGGGATATTTTATGTGAATTCACTTACTATAATTGCTACTTTAGGAGATTTCAGGGTTGTTTAAAAAGTAAATAAGTGCATGCTTTTAAAAATGTTTAGTGATATATGTTTTGGCTCGAACACTGACAAAAGTATAAGAAATTTTGTTTTCTGCCACCTCCATTGTTGGTTGCCGAACTCTCTAGTACGGGGCAGCAAGTTTCCTTTTTTTACAAGACCTACATTTCGAAAGTCGTGCGATATTCACATGAATTGAAATTGAGAACTGAATCTGAAATTCCCCCCGGAAACGTTACCAACGTTTCTACCTTTATGAAAAACGTGAGAATTAAAGGAAACCTCCCTAAATAATTGACAAACTGTCATGCTGTTTTACAATACGTTTTAGTCTTTAGCGTCATGCAATGAACAAGAATGCTTCAATCAATGCCGAAACTTGTCTAACTATACAGTATATTATAGTTACAAGTAACCAAGTTCCCGGCAGCGAACATTGCATGCCACCCACAAAATTAAGGCTCAGAAGCAGGTGCCCTTTTTAAATTCTTCCGGCGTCAGAATAAATATGAAACTGGTTTTTCCTCTGATGATATTTCTGAAATGGAATTGGCAAATTTCTTGTATTTTGAATGTATGGTGCAGTGGTGAATAAGATTTGTGTACCGGGTGTCCTAAAAAAGGTACGCCGTTTGATTTAATATAACGTAAAAATTAAAACTACAATTACACTCAAATAAGCATTATTGATCATCTTCCTCCCACATGAAGACAATTTGACCAAACTCCCCTATTCCTTGTGCCCGTTTAGTTCAGTTTTGTTCATTTGTTGTTCTTTAATTTGTAGTATGGCCATACTACAAAAATGGAAGATTTTCTGATTTGGACATGAATTTCTGGACAATAATTATTTATTGCAAAACAAAGAGTATCTGACTTGAATAAAACAGCAATTGAGGAATTACGAATTTTTAAAAATTTATTCCCAACAGCCGTTGCTATGGCAACAATGATGTTCCAATACGGCGGATATTTTTGGTTTAAGGTAATTTAACTTGAAAATAAGGTCGGTGACACCCATTTTTTATAGCATGATTTCTTTTAGCATTTTGAATCATTTTCGTTATTTAAAAAATCCCGTCATGCCAAAATTTCATGACTAAGCGGGCTTTGTTTGTCTTTTAACATATACGAATTCTGGAAAAATTGGGTCTAGATCTTTCATTTTCTAGTAAACTGTAGGGAGCTAGCTACCTTAAAAGGACAGCTGACAGGAACTAAGCCATCTTACCTGCATACATATTGATTCGTGTTGTTCAGCTGAGCGACAGCGTTCTGAATGTAGTTAGTTTTAAGGTGGGCTCTTCTAAACGAAGCTCATTCTGGTAAGCTCACAGGAATTTCTTGGGCCTCGCGGCAGATTTTATACTGTAGTCTTCCTCATGTAATCCAAAACATCCAATAATTGGCACGCCTGAAAAAGTAATAAAGATTTCTCATTTTTGTAGGAAAACGATGAGCAGTTAACTCAAAATGAAGACTTTCGTAAGCTTACGCGAGTGAGAAATGATGACGCTGCGTTCGAAAAAATAAAATTCAATTTTACAAAATCGGTATTTTTCTACAATTCCCTGATAGTTTGTCTCGGCAGTAATATTAATTCGACGAATAGCGAACCGTACCAAACTCAAACTACTTTATTCCAAGATAAATACACCACAAGTATCACAGTTATCTATATTAATGGTAAAATGAAATTGCTCAAGGATGACTTCTCTCAAATACTATACGATTCCGCCGCCATATTGGATACGAACGGTAATGGATATTACATTCCGAAAGGCTCATCGGCAAACATCGCCATCAGTCGGCAAAAATCGAAGGCACCCAATGGTAAAACGCCCACCGAAGCTAGATATGCAACAGTCTGGCTTGATCACGGTATAAACCCTGTTTCAGCAAGTTATGAATATGCGATACTCGTCGCAACCGATGTTGCTGGCATAGAAGCCTTTCAAAAAGCTCAGATCTCTGACTCGCCAGTTTATGAAGTACTTCATAAAAATTCCGCTGCTCATGTGGTACGATTTACAGACAAAACAGCAAGCCCAAGTAAAACGTATGGTTATAGTTTCTTCAAGAAAAACGTGCGTTTGACCGAAGGTCCTATCAGACATGTCAGCGCCGAGTGCATAGTTATGGCCCAAATCGATAGGGTGAATTTTTCAAACATAAATATAAGTATCAGCTCTCCTGATCTAAACTACAACACCTCAAAAGTGCTCATACATAGTAAAGATAATGGTATTAACGAGTATTTCTACATGAGAAGTCAGCCCGTGAATATATCCGCCTATCTAAGCAGACCAGTAATTCTAGATAGAGTGCTCGTCAATGGAAAACCCGTGGAAAAATCACTCTATGGTCATTATATAGCTGTGAAACCTGATGACCCGCAACAGCCTGCATTAAAAGGGAGGGAAATCGTCTTCAAAAGTCTTTAAATGGAGAAAGTGTAGAGGCGTATCTTCGAGTCGTGTAAAATAATGTTGTACATTAACTTGATGGAGTTTTAAGTTGTTGTTTACAGTTGTCTGTTACATCGACTGTAAATTTGTCTTATGTTTAGCTTGTTTCGATTGTTAAAATTATTGTAATTTTACCTAGCTATAATTAATTGGGGAAACTTGTGGCAAATAGGCATGTCCAGATTGTCTTCCTAAAATCTCAAAAAGTTGCCGGGAAAAAATGCCAAAAAGTTGCTAAAAATTCGAGAAGTTCCTATCTCAAAACTTCAAGTTTCTACTCCTATTTATCTTAATCATATAGAGGGAAAATTACTCAAATATGTTTGGCTAATGAGGAGGGCATTTTTTCTTAATTCAGGGTAAAATTACTTGTACCTGATTGGCTGAGACGCAAGCGCGGGAAGTTTCTTGTTTTAATTAAATAGCAATAAATAAAAACAATGGCTTCTCGCTTTGTCGTCGCGGATAATGATGTTATTGAAGAATAAAAATTTCTAGTGAAAACTTAAACACTAGAAAATGTACAAATTTATTGGTACTTGGAGTATTTAAGGTTTCCCGTCCAATAGCACATTTTAGACTCGAGTTCTCGCTCGCTGGGCGCTACGTTGTATTCAAATAGTTGCCGAATCTCATTATAACATTAAAAAACATTAATTAAAGTGACGTTTAGAAACCTGAATAATGGACGCATTTGTATATTATATACATGAAGTAGACAATTGTTAAATATGCACTAAAACTGAGAGAATATATAAGGCAAGATTTGTTTAATTAAAACTTTTTATGAAAATGGGTAGTTTCTTAAAAAATTCAAAGTTCCGAGTCCAGCCAGATGTTTAGTCGCAAATTGTAGTTATTAGATACTTTTTATCACCAATCTCGTTCCCCGAGCCTGCGATCCACGGGAAGGAACGCGAGGCTCTGGAATAATCCGTTTCAGGGAGGAATCTGATTGGCCGTTGAACGATGGAATGCGTAGTTCAATCTTAATCAGGATTCCTGGCTTCCGGCAACGGATTATCCCAGAGCCTCACGTTCCTTCCCGAGGATCGCAGGCTCTGGGAACGAGATTGTTTTTATCACATGAACTTGCCATCCAGGGGCGGCGCTAGAGGTGGGTTTACGGAAATATTCAAAAAAGAAACTAAAGAGTAACGGTACGTCAGCCCAAAAGGTACTGCAGTAATGAAAAATATAATATTCGGAAAATTAATTCTGTTTAGGCGGAAGCAACGCTCCCCGCCCCCCACTTGCCAAGAACTTTGTGAATAGAAATATTAATTAGGAAAAAATAATATGTAAATATTGATTAAATATTATTGTACTGTTCAATTCATGTTAAATAGTAAACATGCACAGTTATTGGATGAGGTTTTTGTGATATACTAAATTATGAAAGTTGAGGTGTTATCAGACGAACTAAAGGCGAGACTGTTGATATAACACTTGCCGGCGAGACTGATAACACTTGCAAATGCCATACCACTGATACTGTACAATATATATCAGTAATGATGACTGCTCAAATTATTATTAAATGGACACTCTTGGGAGCTCGCTCGCAGATAAGTAAATGTAAATAAGTGTCGGCTTAAAATGAGGTATAGTATTTGATTAACGATGAGATTGCTAGAGATACTTTTCAAAGAGGTGTCCGCTTAATTAAGAGAGGTGTGTGTTGAAAGGGGTTCAACTGCACTTCTTAACTTTCAGTTTCATTGATTTCTTAAATTAACTATCACCATATCATTAACCTATCGAGCACAAGCGCTGTTCCCTTCACAAGTAAAATCGTCTGGCGTTAGACAGTCAAGTAAAATAATAACGTAGGCACATTGGGGGGCATTGCAACCTAATGGGTTAACTAGACACTTTGCCAGATATCCTGAAGCACAAGCATTTATTTGTACCCAAAATAAAAATCATTTACATTTATCCAACTTTTTGTAATATAGAATTAATATTAATATGGGTACTACCTGCTTATGATAACCATAAGGGCTAGATATCAGGCAGATAATTTTACTAGACTAGTTAATTAAATACTCCGTCGGCCGGACGAACACACACAAAACACAACTATACAGATAACAGAAAAAAACAAGTAATTGCATTTACGAGTAAAAAACATTTTTGCTTAATTTTAATCTGATTAATCCACGGGCGTTCAAATTGCATTAACTTATTTTATATGTGATCTATCTATCATAGGAAAAGTTGTAAATCGCAAGCGTCCTGATTTGATATTCTGTATCACGTCTGCATGCTTACCTTGGGGACAAAATTGAGCCGAATAATATCCGGTCATATATATAGGCTTTATATCTCCTGTGTTGTGAACCATGCCCCCCCAGTCCCCCCTTGTGCCCCCCCCCTCACGAAATCATATTTTGCCCCCCAGGAAAAGTCCCTTTTTCCTAAAATTATACAAACAAACCAGAGAAGATTAACAAATAGATAAATGGAAAGTAAGTTTTAGGCTTTATCCTTTGTCCTTATTTAACAAAATCGATTTAAATTGTTACGTTTTTCTACCACTAAGTAATAATAAATTATTGTTAATAATTTTTTATTTTTTGGATGCTCAAAATGCAGGAAATAGCATTTCCGGGTTTCAAGTTTCAAAAATTTTCGGGGGATTGTCCCTCTAGTAAGTGATAAATTACGGTTAATATTCTTTTTTACTTTTTGTGCATTTTTCCCTTCCTTTATTTCAAACACAAGTATAGTTAGCATAAATTTTAGAGCAAATTTGGATGCTCAGAATGCAGTAAACGGCATTTCCGTGCTTCCAATTTCAAAAATTTTCTGGCCGGGGAGTACACCCCTGCACACGTGACCATTGCTCTCCTCCTCTAATAAGTAATGATAAATGATGGTTATTTTTTTTACTTTTGTGCATTTTTTCCTTTATTTATTTCAAATACAAGTATAGTTAGCATGAATTTTGGAGCAAATTTGGATGCTCAGAATGCAGGAAATGACATTTCCGGGATTCAAATTTCAAAAATTTTCTGGGGGAGTACACTCCAGACCCGGCAGGTACAAAACGCAGGTTGCAGGTTGCAGGTTGCAGGTTGGAATTTTGCAGGTTGGGAATTTTGCAGGTTGGAATTTTGCAGGTTGGGAATTTTGCAGGTTGGAATTTTGCAGGTTGGGGATTTTGCAGGTTGGAATTTTGCAGGTTGACAGGAATTTTGCAGGTTGACGATGCAAACTGAAAATTACACTACTATAAAGTATTCTAGTATAATTTTATTGTGTACTTATTGCAGTCTGACTCCTTGTCGCCGCTTTTGATATCAGCCTATCCTGCTACCATGTTTCTAGCCTCTGCTCATCACCCTTGTGAAAACATTCAAAATGACCAGATTGGCTTGGATCTTCAGGGGGACGAATGTTTCGATTGTTGCGAGGAGCCTACATGACGTGGTGGTAGTTCAGAAAATGAGGTGTCTCTCCTCTGCACCCACTTATGAGAAGTCCACTCAAGCCCCCAATTACCGTATCTTTACTCAAGAGTTAGTTAACTTTTAACAACATTCTAGTATAAACGCCGCCACATCATGTAGGCACCTCGCAACAATCAAAACATTCGTCCAGGGGCGTAGGAAGCTTCTAAAAGTTGGGGGGGGGCAGGCTTTGAGGGGCACTCTCCGAATAAAAAAGGGCATCTAAACATTTTTTTCACGGAAATGTTGGGGACGGGGGGGGAGGTCTCAAAAATATTTTCCGTACATACCAAAAAAAAATTTCTCCGGATATATTCAATTTTCCTATATGTGAAAAAAATTTGTCGGAAACACCAAAAAATATTTCGTGCATGTCATATTTTTTCCGGAAATGAAAAAAATATTCCGGAAAATAACATAAATTCAAGTTTCGAAACGTGCGCTTTGGGCAAAAAAAGGCAATCCTTAAAACATTTTTAACGCAAAAAAAGGGCACTTTGCTCCCGGAAAAAGGGCACTTGGCAAAACTTGGGGGGCCTGGCCCCCCTGTCCCCCCGTTCCTACGTCCCTGCATTCGTCTCCCTGTAGGTCCAAGCCAATCTGGTCATTTTGAATGTTTTCACGGGGTGATGGCCACTAGTCTTAGAGCAGTGGCGACGACAAGGAGTCAGACTGCAATAAATGCACAACTAAATTATACTAGAATACTAAAAAAGTGGTGTAATTTTAAGTTTGCATTATCAACCTGCAAAGTTCCGGGCAACCTGCAAAGTTCCAACCTGCAAAATCCCCAACCTGCAAAATTCCAACCTGCAAAATTCGCAACCTGCAAAATTCCAACCTGCAACCTGCGTTTTGTACCTGCCGCTCCAGACCCCCCAATCATGCGTGGTATATTGGTCACACACGTGGCCTTCAGCCATTGCTATCCCCCTCTAATATATTATCTCACAGAAAGGTCCCTTTTCAAAAAATGCCCCCCCCCCCACGGGAAAATCCTTAAAAAAGGCCCTGGTGAAAGCATGATAATTATTTACTTTATCTCTTGTGATGATGGTGTTTGTGCACATAAGTTTTCCCAAATTAAAGCCGTATGAACTTTGCCTACATTTTACTCCACATTTTTAAATGTTTAACAGTTATTCTACGAACTCGAGGCGAATATGAGCTTATATTCGACGAGAGTGAGTAGAATAATTGTTTAATTATATACACAAGGTCTGAATTCACAGACATTGCTTTTTAGATATTTTCATTAATATTTCCCTATTTTGTTTATGTTTTATCTTAATCGCTCTTTCAGCCGATTATTTTTTCAAAAATATATATTTTAACCATTTCAAATTTTAAAAATTAATTTTCTAACCTGTAAACAATTTTTGGGAGTTTTTCCATGGTGTTTTTAATCCTGTAAAGGCTACAAAAAGTGAACAACTTGTCGTTTTCTCGTTCGCAAAAATCCGGAAATTCAGTTTGAGCCGCCATTTTGTTTTTCTCTACTAGCAGGATATGCGCTAATATCCAGCTAGTAGAGAACCAATCAGATTGCAGAATACCCCATATCCGGACCTTGTGTATATAATAATAGATGATAGTCAGATACATATAGATATATTTGTACTGCAGGGGCCGGTTGTTCAAAGGTGGATTAGCGCTAACCCATGCAGGGTTAAAATTTAACCCCCTGTTTCAGTTTGCATATTTCTGCATGTCCATTTTATATTTCAAAATGTCAGAAAAGAAAACTCCTATGATCCAGACATGATTTGTGAACAAATCTTTCCAAATTTAAAATTTCCCGGATTGACCATATAATGCTATTATGCTAATAACATGATGTAGCACGCCGGGGAAGTTTACTCTTTCACTCCTTTTTTGTTAGCTTTTACAAGCATGATTATTCATAAAAATGTTTTGGCTTGACAGAGTGTCTTTAAAATTATCAACTAATTAATTCAATATACTAAAAGAAATCGTTTTTATGAATAATAAATTGGGATCACCGCGATGTCGTTTTCGAGTAAAATTACTTCACTTTAAAGCCAAATATATGCCGCGTTGAAACGCCATTATTGCCATAGCAACGTTAGCTCTGCAAACTTTGTGCAAAAATCCCAACTCAGTTTAGATGTTGTTTTACATAAATAAGACGCCCTTTGTTTTTCAACAAGTCATAATTGTCCAAAAATATGGATCTAAATCGTAAATTCTCCATTTTTTTAAGAAACTGTATCGAGCGAGCCACCTTAAAATAGGAGCAAATATCGCCGTTGTACCGTCTAGCCTGTTCAGTTGGTCAAGTTAGTTAGTTGTACTTTCAATCCTTATTCTTAACTAAATGGTCCAACACTTCAGTATAATCCAATCCTCGTTATTTGGCCCATAGAGATTATAAATAACACTAGAGGAGGCATTGTAATCTTAATTCAGTTAAAAAAAGGGAACGCGGCAATTGGGGGGCAAATTCAAGTCCCGGATGTGTATTAATGTTCCCATTGGTGACGAGTTTCAAATCAGCCAATGAGAGCGCGATTTTGTATCCGGGACTTGAACTTGCCCCCCCCCCCCCGCCATTAGCTGCGTTCCCAATTTTTAACCTCGATGCCTCCTCTAGTGTTATTTATAATCTTTATGATTTGGCCCCCATTGACGAGTCTGGCGTTCATATCTTCAGTCATGGCACTTATTTTTAGGACCCCGAAACTTTGGTTTTCTCTGCAATTCCGCGTTAAAAACTTCAAATTCACTGTACTTCTTGGGATTATATTAATTTGAACATGTTTTTCTTTAATTACAACGTTCCTTTACCTGTATTTTACAACGTTAGAATAATCAACGCACGATATTGGGATAAATATTTTCACGTTTATAAACAAGCGGCTGAAAAGTTTGCTTTGAAGTTTTTCGTTAACCCTGGATTAAGCTAACCGGCTTTCGAACAACCGGCCCCTTTCACAACTCCACTTAGAATTCCGGAAATGCATATTATTCTAGAAACCCTAGGAATTATAACACCATCACTCATTAACATGATTTACGGGCTCCGTATGAAAAAATCATTAACCAGGCAATAAAAGGACAGTTAAGAGAATTTCGAACCCTCGGAAATGAATGGTAAGACATGGTTAAGGTTTACAGAAAGTACTGATTGTTTATTCTAATTCACGTTTAGGCACTCAAAATTACAATGGTTATGTTCTACTTGAAGATATATGAGGAGCTTTATACTTCTTGCATGCCAATACTACAACAATGAAAGATTTTTAGCTTATATAATTATCCTTAATGTTATACTGCGAGAATCATGTTAATAAAATGTAAGTTAATCTTTGAAATATTTAATATATACTTAAAGTTCGTTTTTCTTGTCCTTAGTTTGTTTCTCTTCAGCAGTTTTCAATATTTCTCCAAGGTATATATTATAGGGTAAGATCTCTTTATGATAAGCATCCAACATGTATTTGGTGTCATCACGAACTCTTTGTCTATCAACTTCTGATGAGAGACAGCCCTTACATTTTTCATACAAATCACCGAAACACAGAATACACAGCGGATCTGCAGGGTCAACGCATTCAGATGCACATTCAGCCACAGTAGCATAACATTCTAACCACTGCAACGCGTTACAACCATTAACGTTGCTCAGCTCGCAATGTGCGTTGCATCCACCATCACAATTACAGCAGAGCGCATCGCATTTGCCATTTCCACAGCAGAGAGGTCCTTTTCTCTTGCAGCACTTCGCTTCAAGACCGGCTACCAATCCCATTGCAATAACAAATGCAAGGAAAAATTGAATATTCATGATGGGTGCTTGGTTGACTTGTCTGAAATGAAAGAAAAGTTGTAAGTAGATAAGAAAAAGGTTTGTATTTTAAAACTTATAATCCATGAACTTTTTCTATCACAAAGCGGACTTCTGAAATGGACCATCACGATCAACTACGTTGGATGCGAATGATATAGTTTGTGCATCGGGATTTGAGTAAGACACTAGGCTAAATATATACTGGAGGCATGGGCGGCGCTAGAAGGGTGTGGGGGTGGAACAACCCCAAATCCTCAGTTGGCAAATTCCCATTCGGCAAAACATGGATTGGATAGGAAGGAACGAAAATAAAATATTTGAGTAAAACGTCTGAAAACATAAAAGTGGAAAAAAAATTGGGAAAATTTAGGAAAACAACAAGGGAAAAATTTACGTGAAGCGGTTCGTGTATTGAAAACATCGATAAGAAGGAAAATATTATCAGACTTCTTTATTTACAGACTAAATTTAACTATATAATTCATAAATCTTCTCAAATTTGATAAAACACTTTTACAGAGTAGAATTGCTTACGTAAAATTCATTGCAGACCTATATATGATATGTTTTTGAAAGCTAACCACTAAATGGCGCTGAAAGATCGCTCAAATTATAGCATAGAAGATGAACCACATTCCGAATATTAACATCTTGAAAACTCAAAATTCGAACTGTTTAATTAAACAAGATAAGAAAATTCAAGGTAATATTTCGACTTTATTTCAAAGTCATTGTCAAACAATTTACAAGCGTCCATGCTCAGATCTTCATACAGGTAGCATAACAGGAAGTTGACGTAATCAGCTGAGATGCGAGAGAATAGCAAGGGGACTACATTTACAACGACACTTATTAATTATGGAAAAACTGCCAGTTCTTTCGATGCCTTCAAACCGCTATTAAGTTATGACTTGTTAAAATGCAGTATCAGTTTTGTGTTGTTTTATATGACGGATCACAGTAGGAGGTTAAGGCCGTTTTCCACATCGCCTGCATCGTTCCGTAACGTACAGGTGAGCATGCGCAACTTGAAGTTGGGTTTTCAAATTTACGTACTTCCGGTTGATTCGCGTATCAAAATAAAAAGTTCGTCGCAAGTCAACTTTTTAGCGTACTACGGAAGTATTAACCAATCAACATTCACTAAATTTTGAAATTTAAAATTTGTTTTGATCAGTTTCATAAAGTTACCGTCATCAACGTTGTCAAAACGCGTTTCGAAATCGCGCTTTTTACATAGTACTTAGCCTAGGCTATTTTATCTTTTACAACAATTGTGATATTACTTTCTTAACTGTGTTTATCCTAACCTACCCTGTCAACTTTCCCTGTGGGATGAAACTGGTGGTGTAATATTACCTTTGATTTTGTTATCTTGTTAAACAGCTCGTATCTTGAGTTCGTTTCATCTTATGATTGTGCGAAATATATATTGTCTGCTGGTAAACGATCATAGTATATAATTCAGCATATATTGACGCTATATTGTGGTGACCTTTTAGTCTAAGCGTATCAGTCCTTTCAAGGAAGGTATCATACCAAGACAGAGTATAGACGATTGCAATTTAAGGCGGTTTCCCACTAGGCGAAATTTTTCGATCGAACTTAAATTTCTATTGTTCAAATTCAAAAGATTGCTGTTTAGTTCCATCTCAGTGCTTGTAAAGACAAAATAAAATTTCGATTCGGTCGAAAAATTTCGCCTAGTGGAAAACCGTCTCTACGGGACTTCGGTGGCGTAGTCGTCAGAGGTAGCAAGCGCATTCCTGGGTTCGTGGGATCGTGGGTTCGATTCTCGCTACGAAATCATTTAGTTGATAGGGTGGATTGGGATAAACAAAGAAAGTTGACAGGATTGGTTGGGATAAACATAATTGAGAACGTAATATCACAATTGTTGTAAAAGAAAAAATAGTCTGGGTTAAGCAATTAGGTAAGTGTAATACTTGATGTAAATTTAGCGCATTAGATGATATCCACATGCATATAAATTTGCGCTATAGAAATGTCGATATTAATGTGGGTTTGCTAGTGCAAGTGTACGTATAGCATGTACACACTGTACTTTTAAGGCAGAAAGTTTAATAAATAGGAGTATGTTATTTCACTAACTCACCAACAAGTGTTTTTAGTATAGATCAACTCGTTCTTTAACTGCAATTGTCTCTTCTTTTGCTTCTCTCACGAACAGTCACCCCGTTGAACTGATTTTACATTCGAAACTACCTGTGTTTATATACCATATCAGTTGCAAACCAGTCAAAGTTGTGCGTGCCGCTACAGGACTCTTACAGGCTGCAACACAACAAACAATAGCCAAGGCACGAGGCATATAACTTTACACAAATCGACGTCGCCACTCGGTGCGTATAACTACCCTACTTAATAATAATTATGAATATGTGCGTAGTTTATTGAAGTGAAATTCATCAGCTTAAGTACCGAAGGGGGTTAATTTTCAATGGTTCTCAACGTGAAAATATGCGATTCCGACTAGCATTTTTTATCGGACTTGTACTTGCTTATTTTTTATCCATTTGGCATGAACAGCTAAAAGCCTGATCGTTCCGAAGATGAAAAAATCTCGTTCATACGCATAGTAATTCAGATACAATAGCGCGCTGAAGTTCGATTACTCTTTTTTATACACCCTATATATAGTTAAAAAATAATCTGCCTCAAACTTGAATTAGGTGCGAGATTCACTATTGTAGTGCATATAATAGTATCTCAGTACTCTTTATGGCAAGTAATACTGTAGCTCTCAGAATACTGACTACTATAGCTGTGTATTTGGAATATTTGGAAGTTTTAAAGTTGAGCGCAGTTGCTTCCTTTGAAACGATACTTAATGGAATGAAAACGCAAGAGGCAAACATTAATTGATACGATGGATTACTATATAGTGATATTTCAGCTAAACCGCATTAAGAAGGTCGATAATGTTTAATACAGCACGATTGCTTTTGCACGAATTCTCGATTATTATCAAGAGTTCACTTTTTACATTCACCAAAAAAGTAATATACAACCTAGACAAACCACAGTATTTGGTGTAATATTGTAGTCAAGCTATCTTTATAGGGCTTAAATGCATGTCTGCATGGGCGAGAGCAACCAAAATAAGTAAGTAATCGTCAAACAGCTTTATGAAATGCAAATGAACATGCTAGCAAGATTGAATAATGTGTCATGTGTCAGATTGTGAGGTATAAGAAAAACACACCACCCACACAAGTAGTTAACATGCATGGGCATGTTTAGAACCTTGGTTGAACTTAAGGGAAAATGTGTTCCGGTCTTGCAGTATGATGTATGATCAAAAATAATCCGCCATTTTGGGGCACAGCTGTGGATCATTATAACTCTTCAAAGTATTCGAATAAAAGCGACAGCCGCAGTCAGTGCCACAGTTTGCTTTGACCCCATGTTTGCTTTCAATTAACTACTTTTAATTTGCCACCCATGAAAAATGGCGGATATCAGCAAATACTTGTTGTGACGTCACTTGCAGAGCCCAATACTACTCCACGTGTGCAGTACGATTTCCTACAAAGTCAAAATACAGAAGTTCTTTTTATCGACCAGCATAGTACTGGAGACAGGAATGGTACTGTATACATTTTACAATCTAAAAAATCACTTCTCATAAGGCACTGTACAAAATACGTATATTTCTTTAATAAACTCGCTGAGTAAAATCCTCATATCAATTAAACCTTTCTTGGTACCGGTCAGAATATCAACCGTATTATTCTGAAAATATGCTTAAAACTCCTTTAGTATATGGCATTGTTGTGTTGAAACTCTTGGCAAACTAGGAATCACTGTTGCGGAAACATGCCAGCTATGTGGCCAAGGCACACAATGTTTGCAAGGGAGGATAGACAGAACATATTCGAAAAAATATATTTTTTGATCTTATCGCAACAGTGTTTCCTTTTTCTTCAGACCTTTAAGCCTCTTTTCCATTCATCGCATTAACCAACTTAGAAGCTCGAGTGCATTCATCCAATCACAATCCTCGATCACTTAGATGCAAGCACTCACAGCGGGCTTGTAAGTTGGTTTTGTGACGAGTGGAAAAGAGTCTTTATGAATGAAACAATACTACTTTGCAACTACATCGCTATAGCACTTTTGTCCTTTAATTAATATATCCTTGTTTTGTTCTCAATCTGTACGGCAATCAGGAGGTCGCAGTATATATCACTGGATGTTGCATCAGGTTGTAAAACACCATCGGTATTACACGAGATAACTGTCCAGGTTCCATGTCAACTGGATGTGATCTTCCAGTAGGGACCTCGGGTTCCGGTAACCGTTGCTCAGTATCAGAGAAATGATCATACGAACTACGACGTGAATCATGTCGCACCAGGTTTCCATGAGCATTTATGTACGGTTTACCACTACCTAGGCTGGTACGAGACTGCAAAACAATCATACTGGTTAGTTAAAGACGTCAAAACAATCATATATACAGGTTAGTTAACGACGTCAAAATATTCATACTGGTTAGTTATGTGGCCCTCACAAAAACTATTAGAATATCATGGGCGTACCGGGCGGGGGGGAGGCAGTCGGGCAATATTCGCTCAACAGTCGGGCAATTTTGGTTTATTATAAAAATAAATGGGACAAATTCTGTAGATTTTGTGGTAAATTTTGTGATGTTTCGAAAATTTTTGTTATGTTCCGAAAAATTTGGTATGTCCGAAAAAAATATTTGACCCCTAAAATGGTACACGGACCGAATTTTTTTTGGCGACGGGGGGGGGAGGTCGTAAAAATAAATTCCGGAAAAAATTTTTTCGGGACTTGTCGGGCAAAATCCGCAAAAGTCGGGCAAATTTCTTTCCGCCCCCCCTCTAAATTTTTCCTTCCGGTACGCCCATGTAGAAAATTATAATTACAAAGTACAATATAGAATATAGTATTGATATATATTTACAATGAAGTCAATTAGTATAAAAATGGTTTCTTACAGATTCAGAAAGTTATATATTATAACGATAATTTTGATAGCAGTGTTCTGGGAATTTAACCCAGAGGCCAAGCATACAACAATCTTGCGGAATAAGGTTAAGTTGGGAATGTCTTTCTGTTTGCATTAATTAATGTGAAACATATTACAAAAGCATGTATTACTGAATCAACAGTACACATTATCCTCAAGAAAGTCATC
The DNA here is from genome assembly GCA_902702795.2 of Paramuricea clavata. Classification (NCBI taxonomy): domain Eukaryota; kingdom Metazoa; phylum Cnidaria; class Anthozoa; order Malacalcyonacea; family Plexauridae; genus Paramuricea; species Paramuricea clavata. Next base: position 479 of record CACRXK020002872.1, on the reverse strand, counting down.
TTAGTTTGGCCCCTGACATGGACACTGTTTCTTGAAGTCGAACGAAAAGGAGGGAAACCGGAGCGCCCGGAGAAAAACCCTCCAACCGAAATTGTCCGAATTTTGATCGTTTTAAATTTGAAACATACCGAATGTCCGAAATGGGCACTTAAGTCCGAATGGGCCCCCCATCTATTTACAAACTACCCTTGATTAAAATATAAATATACATACCTCCGCAATTTGGAAAAAAAACACGTCGGAAGAATCGCCATAATTTTGAAGGCTTAAATGAGAGGAAGCGCGCAACGCCAGTTATGTCAAAAAATGTCGGTCTGCTCCCATTTAATCCTTTTAAAGAGCAAACATTTTATAAATGTCGTTCTTGCGCGCATGTAACTCCAACAAATTTCATTCTAAAGTTATAACACAATCTATGTTTCTTCAGAATCAAAATAAATTGAAGGTTAAGTGCCATACGAATCTGAAAGCTCTGCGTT
>CACRXK020002871.1:0-39866 GCA_902702795.2 Paramuricea clavata | reverse complement strand
AAGCTAAATGCTGTAACAAAGAAAACAGAAACAGTTTGGAAATTTGTTTTTAATCCTGTAAGACTGCAATTATGTTTACTTCAGGGTTTATCTTGCATGCATTATCAGTCTCAAAGACATATTGCTTCATTCCAGAGCCTGAAATAACGGAGGAAATCGGACATTTTCCAACCAGTTTTTCCGACCAAATGCTAAATTGGTCAGGCATTTTGCCCGAACAGAAAATAGCAATCAACCTTCTTGAAAGACTGGGTTAACAACAAACTGCATCCAATCCTCCCGCAAAGAACATTAAAATTAAATGTAAATACTGGCTAGTGTTTGGCATGAAGTATTATTTATACATGCATTGGCTTAATTTACCCAACGAAGGCATGAAATCAAAATGGAATCGAAAAAAAGTCCGACCAAATTTTAAAAGTTTCCGATTAAATTTCATTTTGGTCGGACATTTTTCCGGACAAATTTTGAACGTTATTCCAGGCTCTGCATACGACAACAAATCTTAATTAACATGATCCATGCAGAGTGAAAAAGACAGTTCCCTATAATATTATATTGTAACCTTTTGAAGAAAATTTTGCGTCCTAATCCCATGTTTCCAGAAAGAAGAAAAACATTTTCCACCTCTACTATGCTTTAAAATATTTGTGAAAGAAACAGTACAAAAAGTTCTTTGAAAATTGTTGGATGAATCAGTCACCAATCCATGTACACACATAAATTAACGCAGGTTTACAGTATCAAAGTTTCTGTGATCACAGCAGGAATTTTGCATAGGTAAATTTTAAGTTTTGAAGGATTTGTAAGAAAGGTTTGTGGAAACTGACTCGTTGTTAAACACTGATTCAGTTCCCTCAAACATCTCTTATCTGTGCAAAATTCCTACTCTGATCACAGAAACTTAGTGCAAAACCAGTCTTTATAATATAGCTCAGTGGTCTTTACCCACGGTGCCCGTGGCGCACTGTGGGAAACCGCAAAACACAACCAAATTCAACACAACAATTTTCAAGCCTTATATATATGTACCTCGATATGAAAGTTGCTACGAACAGTTGCGGTGAATGGATTTGAAGATTGCTCTGTAACAAAGAAAAATTTGATGAGTAAAAACCTCAGATCTTGTCAACAAAGTGCGTTCCTAACAGGCCATATAGCAATATTGTCATCAAGGAGTGACAATGTTGTTAGTTTGTTCACTGTAGCGGCAGAGAATATAAACAATGATTTGATAACGCAGCACTTGGAGTCCTGTAATGACTGCTTTTATGTTCCGACAATGACCATTAGTCATTACTGACTTTACCACTTTTGGTATAAATGTTAACTAAATGTGATTGATCAATTTTAATTTGTCGAAAACACCACGGTCAAACGAGCGTTGATGTTAGTCTCGCTCACGTTTGAGCTGGTTCAAATTTTGATGAAAGTCGATCTCTGATGCAATTTTCGTTCTCGTTTGACCGGGACGTGAGGGTTGAGAAAACTCTCATGCAAATTCTCGCGAGAACAAGAGTTACATCAGCATTGATGAGAGTTGAGAAGCGAGAGTTTGCATGAGAGTTTTCTCAACTCTCATGCCCTGGTCAAACGAGAACAAGAGTTGCATGAGAGTTGAGAAAACTCTCATGCAAACTCTCGCTTCTCAACTCTCATCAACGCTGATGTAACTCTTGTTCTCGTTTGACCGGCGCATGGGAGTTGAGAAAACTCTCATGCAAACCCTCTCTTCTCGACTCTGATGTAACTCTTGTTCTCGTTTGACCGGCGCATTAGAGTTGAGAAAACTCTCATGCAAACTCTCGCTTCTCAACTCTCACCAATTCTGATGTAACTCTTGTTCTCGTTTGACCAGCGCATGAGAGTTGAGAAAACTCTCATGCAAGCTCTCGTTCCTCTTTAAACTTGAATGAATAAACTGAGAGATCATTACGAGAACATTATAAAGAAAATATCAACAACATGCATTACCATTTCCTGCTGGTATTGTCCTTGACTCACCCGTCATCTGGGAAAACAAATATTTAAAAATTATTCAAAATACTTCAAACAACTGTAGATTATGGGATGGGAAAACGAGGATAAGAGTTCGTAGTCATGCTTTGTACGGGGGACATTTCAAGCTCTAGATTAAGTAATAAAGGTTCAATGAGTGTTCCAACTATGTTTCAACTTAAATAAAATACATGATAGTGTTGGGAAAGCATTAAGAACAGCTAACCAAGCTCATGCCAACTCTCATCCTCGTTTGATCATGATATTAAGTCACAATTTCTAGTCACAATTTAGCAAGTAATAGGCAATTCCAGCTTTTAGTTTATGCGTGCAGGGGACGGTGGGAAGTAAGGTATCACATTGCTGATTATGCTGAAAAAATAAAAATGGCGGCCGTGTAAACACGGAGTGATAGCTTATACTTGTAAATATTGAAATATTTCGGCAGTTTTTATTGAAATTTTTCGGCATAATCAGCAATACGATACCTTACTTCCCAACATTCCCTGCAGGCATAAACTAAAAGCTGGAATTGCCTATTGGTTTCAGCAAATATGTATGTATGCGGAACTCGTATGTATGCAGAACTCACGAATGTATCTACTACATACTTGCATTTCGGCTCATATCAAGTGACCTTTCCCGGCCCAACCAATTCAAAACCACAATTAAGTATAGGTACCAGGTGATCTCGTGTTCGTATTTTAGCCAATCAGCGCTCAGAAAGGGTTGTCCGAATAGAAATCCATTTTGATGTATTCAGTCAATTATATCTTTCGTTATTCTTTATGAAACTAGTTGAAATTTTGTAATTATGTTTGGTTATGAGAACTATAGCTCTGACAAAAATATGGAATCGAAAGAAAGTATATTACAGGAGATATTCAGTTGTTTTAATCATAAAATGGATTTCTATTTGACAACTAGTGCCAGTACTTTTCCGCGTATCAAGATCTGCCTCCTCCGCAGGCCCTCGTTGCGTCATGGGAAGGTCACGATCTGGCGAGGGCCTGCGGAATCTTGTAAAATGAATAAATGTTGTTTTGAACCTGCCTCGTTAAAGAAGGCAGTTTTATTTGTGCAACATTGGTGTAGACAGCAAACCTTATCGTTAAAAAATGCTTCCTTCCACGTCCTAAGAGTCGCCAGTTTAATTTATAAGTTTCACGCCGCTTTTTTATATCTGTTTATATCCAAGATTATGTAGAAATTTACTTGCTGACGTGACGCCAGCGCCATTTTTTTTACAAGATTCCGCAGGCCCTCTCGAAATCGTGACCTTCCCATGACGCAACGAGGGCCTGCGGAGGAGGTACATATACAGTGTAAAACCTATATATCTCCCACAAGGCCTGGTATGAAAGATGATTTGATTGATCGGAGATAAAATTGGACTAAGAAGAAATTTTAGAGCCAATTGTATGTGCTTTTTTTTACATGTAACAGAACTTCGTCACGTTTTGAGTAAATTTCAATTCAACGTTAGCACTCTATATAATACAATACTGAATGAAAACAGCAGACCAAAGTTAATAAGTGTACAAAATGTCGAGGCTATCGCCCGTATTCTAAAAGCTCACTCGCACTCAATGAGTGGAGGTTCAATCTGAGCTTCTCTCGAGCGTCATGCTGTTTTTGAATAGCTGGAAGGTTAGTAGCCACATAGTAAGTTACGACACTAACACCTGTATTCTTAAAGCTCACTCACACTCAAAGAGCTAGTGGAAGTTCAATGTGAGCTTCCCCCGCGTGTCATTGCTGTTTTTGAATAGCTGGAGGGTTAGTGTCATACCTTATTCAGTGACTACTCCCTCTCCAGCTATTCAAGAACAACATTGACACTCAGAGAAGCTCAGATTAAACCTCCACTCATTGAGTGTGAGTGAGCTTTTAGAATACGGGCGTAAATTTTCAAAACTGTGGCACTATTATAGGGTCGTTTCTAAAAGCAGAAAAATTAATAGGAAATGTATGGGAATTTTGCATGCTTGTCATGACTCGATTCCATGCATGCAAATCCCCCTATATATATATTCTAATGAAATCTGGTTTTAAAAATAGCGCCACACTAATTTTGACTTGCTCTTTTCATTCTGGTACATTCATAGTCAATGTTAACATCAAATTTTAAATCGACTCGTAAATCGCGATAAAGATTTGTTGGTATTATGCCCCCTTGTTATTCTAACTCGTATTTTTAGGATGCTTGATCGGATACCTTTCAGAATACTGGGTTTTGTTTCAGGATGGTTTACGTTAACAAACTTTCTGTGATCAAAGTGGGAATTTTGCATAGGTAAATTTCTAAGTTTTGAAGGATTTGTAAGAAATGGCTCATTGTTTAACACCGAGTCAGTAGCCTTAAACAGTTCTTACGAGTCTCAAGCTTGTACCAGCTCAAATATGTGTCAGTGAGGTACAATTAAAAACCTCAAAATATCGCACGCGTGCTATTTACAGTATTAAAACTAAAACTTCACAAGGCCAAGTTTTCTAAGGTCACAATAACATTACGAAATTATCGAAAAATTTGCATATCTGTCATTTTGCCATTTCAAAAGTAATTACATATAGAAACTTCTCGCAAATTATGGCATATTACAAACCAATATACAGCAAGTTACTATGGAATGATACAAAAAAGATTTCGATTGCACTAAAATGTATCAATTAAAGAAATTAGAATAAGGTTGTCCAGATTAAATGCCTCAACTACTAAATTAAATACATGTAGTTCAAAAGCATTTGTTAAACGTAAATTTGTGTTTACATAGTTTGGGCATAGACTCCATTAATACCATAGTGTATTATAGCTAATCCATGAATTGTATGCCTAAAGGTATATGTTACAAATTAGAACATTAGAATGGTGGTTAGAATATCTGAGACACTTACCAGACGGCTTCTGCGATAACCCGGCACTGGCATTTTGAAAGACTCTTGATTCAAGTGACGAAAACACAATTTAAGTTTATAATTTAACCCTTCAGAGCCAAGCGATGCAGAACTTTGTTTGGAAACACATCAAAGAAGGAAATTGAAGATATCCTGACGTTGATACCAGTCAAATAGATACAATTCAACTTAAAAGCAGTCACATAAGTTCCACAAAGGAAGGAATCGCAACCTCGATAATTTCAACCCACATTGAGGAATTAAGATTCATAAAATAGCTGAATAATTTAGTTCTCAGTAGCGAAGTTTCAAAACGTGAAATTAACATAACTCGGCATTAATAAACCTTTATCCAACATATTTTAATGAGCCCTTTGACCAATAATATTTGACCTAGACATGCACCAATGATTCAGCTTTGTGTGAACGTTTGTGGATGTCAACAGGAGTTAACTAGGCACCCTGCTTCGCAAGCATTCGGAATGAAAAGCGGGCATTATATAGAAAAGCTACATTCTTGGTGTAATGGTGTGGGGGTTTTGTTATGGTTACGGATTGGTATGAAGGCTATATAGTTTACACCATCAAATTTCTGTGATCACAGTAGGAATTTTGCATTGGTAAATTCTAAGTTTTGAAGATTTTGTAAGAAATGTCAGAAGGAATTAACTAAGTGTTAAACAGCGAGTCAGTTTCCTCAAACATTTCTTACAAATCCTTCAAAACTTAGAAATTACCTATGAAAAATTCCTACTGTGATCACAGAAACTTTGATAGTGTGAACCAAGGATTTGGAAAAAAAATTCCAGTATATTACTTGGTCTGACGATGAATTTGTGATAGAATCGAAATATAATCATCTTAAAATTTTTTCTCTTATAATCATCGTAAAATTTTCTCTGGTCGTGCATGCGTCATCACTCTGCGTGTATCATAAAATAAACGTTACGTATAGCAGAAAACGTAAGATATAATTTTAGAAATTCTATTAAACAAGGGCTATAAAAAGCTGCTATTTGCCAGGATTTGTTAATTAGCCTTTTCCCCAAAGAGATCACAGTGCATTCTGGGATCGTTTGGAGGGACAAAATATATAGAGACAGGCGTCAAATATGTGAAAGAGTAGAAGTATCTACTATCAAATATCAACTTTTTACACAATCAAAAATGAAATATCTCCTTTTTACATTAAACATTTAATTTAAATGTGTGCTGCCATATTTCTTGTCCCTCTAAAAAGGGATTCGCGCGACTAGACCCAGGACTCTGGGAAATGGCTAATTGAATTTCCAGTCTGGTATAAAGATATTCTGAAACGACCATTCTAATGCTGTAATTTGTAACATATACCTTTAGGAGTACATCGTTTCACTTGTGTGGGCCCTAGGAAAGAGAAGTCTTTTGACTTACCAGGAATATTGGCTATACAATATTTTAAACCCTTTTGAAATAAAGATTATTATATAGAAATCAGATCAAGGATTACGATGTAATGCTTTAAAATATAAAACAAAGTTTTGCAGTATATGGTATAACGACAGCATTATCATGTAAATAGTAAAGCTAAATCTTTACGATCATAAAAAACCCCAGTAAATAAAGTATTATTTAAGCAAATTTGCATGCCAATTTTCAGCTACACGAAATTACAACAAAATACAACTAAATGCATGCCTTGCAGCATGGCTTTGCACTATAATAAGAAAGGTAATCGATGCAATTCATGGAACGCATGGTGTGCCTATTTTTTCTACGCCTTCATGAAGTACTGATCTATATACAGTACTGAACTGGACATATCAAAATACGTTACGATCAAGATAGCGATTAGGGTAGGATTAAAGATTTGGGATTAAGTTGAAAAATAAGAACTATTGGAATTGACCCCATTGAGCGCAAGTGCTCTCCCGTTTAGGAGTAAAATCGTCTGGCGTTAGACAGAGTAACATAATAAAGTAGCGCGTATTGGGGCGCAATCAGTTGGCCTCATCAACCTTGTTACAAGATGGTAACAACTTAGCTTGTTCCAGACTTGTGAACATAACCGAAACACTATATATAAACATTTACATCATGAAATAAAAATTCACAAGTCACTCACAGCTGCCACAATCCCTACATTACTGTTAATAGGACAAACAAACACTCATGTATATAAATAAATTTATAAACATTCCATCTATCCTTTTAACGTGCGTTAATAAGATACCCACGAATAAGCCCTTTTCCCAGATGTCCAAAGCCCAAACGAGCAAAGTTTCCCCTGATAAATTTACCCCAAAGGGTATTGGGCTGTCAATTTCCCGTTTGTAATCTAAAATGACTGAAAATTGCAAACTTCGCAAGGCTATATTATCTGCATTTTACAGCATTTCGCAACGAAACTTTGGAATATTACTAATTTTGTGATGCTCTTTCAAGCTGTGATGAAATTTTTGTCTAGATCAAAATTTAGTCTATTACGCAAGTGGTCAATTGGAAATTTTAAAAATAAATCAATCTTTATACTGATTACAAGGATATACTGAAATTCTATCTATGCGCGCCTTTTCATCAATGCATGATTGTTCAGATCAGTCAGAGCAGAATTTCTGTATCTTATTTGATAGACAGTTTTGGGCTTTTCGGAAACCCGACCAAAATCGACCAAAATGGATCCACGTTTTCGGTCACACCTATCTGAAACTCCAAAGTTTTCTATTCCATTTAACAATTTGATGAATGTGTCGGGTTTGGCCGTGTTTAACGGACGCGCCCTAATACATTGGCTGTCTTGACATGCATGCTTGCTTGCGACTGCCCCTACCAAATCGATACCAGGCTTTAAACCAGCCTCAAATCTACATTATCAAACCGCGAGGTTCAGCTCAACTTAACTCTGGCATGGTATAAAGTTTGATATAAATCTCCAATGTTTATACCGTTTTCATTATGCCATACACCTGGGATTATCTGATTACTCGTTTCCCTTTATTCTACATAAATGCTATCTGTGATCAAAGTGAGATTACCGTTATACAAGCCCCATAACGTACAGTAAGTTACAACCAAACTATATTCTCAATCATTCTTGGGTATTATTGCATGGTTTTACATTGACATTGTGTCAAACCATTATTGTCTCCTTGTATATAAACTAAAATAAAATGTGATTTATCGTTTAATTAAAATAGCACAATGCAGTACATACCTCGAGTTAAAATTTCAGCCCCAAACGGTGTGATACAGTTACAGGATTTATATCATACAAATACACAGCTCCAATGCTCAATTATTTGTGGCGAACAGTGGCTGAGGACATGAATTGCTCTTCGGAACACGTACAGAATCTTTTTGGATGTACACGAATGAAATTTTGTGTATAATGTAGTTTGTTTGTGATCAGAATGGATAAATTTTATTAATGCATGTTTGACATTTTTAAATACACAGGGTTGGTGTGTCAAAGAATAGCAATGTGAGAACCCTACGGCGTTTGAGATAATAGCTGTGTAATGAAAGTGAATCACGCACACAGATACGCTGGTCGAGCCATGAACTCACAAATAACTGAAAGTGATGGCCCATTTCCACTCAAGAAAATTTCCCTCGGAAAGAAAAATTTGTAAAATGTGATTTGGCCGACACAAATTTTCCGTCGGAAAAATATTTTGAAAATTTTACAATGATATTTTCGGAAAATGTTCTTAAGTAGAAATGGGCCATAAAACTCTCCCTGAAATCGGGCAGAGTTGTAAAAAAGCTGCAGGTGTGCGGGCACCACCCGAGGAAGGTTTAATATATGAACTTTATACGGGTACAGCTCGACAACTGGCCTCTGTAGCTCAGTTGGTTAGAGCGCTGCACCGGAATCGCAAAGCCATAATTTACAATATTTTGAGAAGGTTTGAAAAGTCGGAGGAATAGACCTTATTCATAAATCGTGACGAGGCCTCGTATGATCCTAGGATACGGGAACAAAACGCGGGAAAACTGCTTGACAAGCCAAATTCAGATGCTATTGTGTCGACTTTAACTGCTTGTTTCTTGTTGCGATTTATAACGATTTTTGTGTGTATTTTAAGACTTTGTTACCACAACGAAAGCGGTAAACGAGTATATTATAAAAGCGACTGGTTTTTCTCCCGTTTTTGTGTGGAAAAAATGACAACGTAGCGATGGTGTTTATCCAGAAGCGAAAAACAGTATTTTACTGAGATTTTAACGTCAATATAAAGGTAATATATTCCGTGAAAAATCAAGACAACTATGGAATGAAAGTATAATTTTTCGAATTTGAAAGAAAACAACTGGTCAAAAATCACAAGAGAACGTCAAATGTTATTGATTCGTACGGAAAAATATGAACTATGGCTGTGGCTCGATAACATTCTGCAAGCAGCTTACAAGTAAAAAAATGAAGGCTACATTACCTCGGAGTGAGTTGTAATCCTATTTCTTCAACAATAGTTCCATATTTCGTACGATTTTGGTGTTGTATAGACGTTTTGTAGCCTTGTTGGTTGTTTGTTTTGGCCATACAAACTTGGCAATAATACAAAGTCAAAGGTTTCCTTTTTCGATTGACTCCAGCATCTTTTACTTTAAATATCATGTTTTATTTTCTCAGAAGTATTTTTTTCAACTTTCAAGCTCAGTTTTATGGATATTATTTTCGAAAAAAGCCGTAATATTCACGAAAAAAGCTGCCATAGCCGACAGCAAAAAAACATTTTGTAATTTTTTGTTAATTTTCCCGCGTTTTCCGCCGTTTCCTAGGATACGAGGCCTCGTCACGATTTATGAATAAGGTCTATGTTGAAATCATGGTTGAAATCTCATATGAGGATGAAATATAACCCAGGGCACAGAATAAAGACATACAGAAGTGTATCTTCTTATTAAAAGTGCGTAAGGGATTTTTTCAGTCCGCCATGTTCTTAGCAAGTGTCCTAAAGAGAGGCAGTCACCCCCCTGAAAACATATTGAAAATTTAATATTCCAGGGGGGTGAATGCCTCTCTTTAGGGCACTTGCTAAGAACATGGCCGCCAGCTATTTCGGTAAAAAGCGCCTTACGGTTTTGTAATGGAAGTTACACTTCTGTATGTCTTTATTCTGTGCCCAGGGTCACCGGAGAAGGACACAGAAGGGCTACTCTTGCCCTAATTTCCTAAAGGGGGACAAGGTGGGGTTGGGCGGACAAAATTGCCTTTTAAAACAAATATTTTACCTGAAAAAATTCTATTTTTAAACATAAAATCCGGACTTGATGAGGAGACTGGGACTGAGTGTTCAAAAGTATCAATATGAACAAATTAACTGTAGCATTGGAAAGAACAGCACAACATTAATAGGTGCACAAAATTTTAATCACATTCCGATAAATATAGTTAAATACTGGGCTTTAACAAAATTACTATGCCTATGGCATCTGTGAAGTTTTGAGGTTTTACGGGAATACAGTTATGGTAAAAATGTTGAGAATTGTGTTTACCAAGCTATAAACTATAAAGTATAATTGCATAATTGCAAAGAGTTGTTTTTTTAAGTCTAATTATATTTGTCACAGACAGCACACACACACGACTCTTGAAGCTACCAGAAATATGTCCTAATTATATATATCATGGCATGTATTTTTATCGTATAAATATCCATTAAAATAAAATTATGTGCTAAATATATATTAAATGTGTGCATGGGCAATGCATGTCACACGTGATTGGACATACGCCATTAATGTAAAGCCATTATAATATAGGTACATAACCTTGACCAACGGAAATATAAATATGGTATAAATTTGAGAATTCTAAAGACGATATTTAACAATCTCCGACGGCAAATATTTGTGCCGCGGAAAACGTCAAAACAAAACGAAAAACGTCACGATAGCACGTCAAACGCCAACGATATGACGGCAATTATAATGGCAATTAGTATAGTTTGATAAAATGCTGGTTATACCATCAAAGACATGATATGTGGCATGCAGTGTTTAAGCGTGAATACTTTATTTCTATAAGATTTCAATTAAAAAATACAGATAGCAGTACCCTCAAAAAGATATCTCAGACATGGTGGTCCAGTGTAGGTAGGTATTCTACAATAAGCTGTCGTGGTTTGTGTCTGAACTACCTGAAAAAGATATCTCAAACGTGGTGGTCTAGTGTAGGTAGGTATTCTACAATAAGCTATCGTGGTTTGTGTCTGAACTACCTGAAAAAGATATCTCAAACGTGGACGTCCAATGTAGGTAGTGTTCTACAATAAACTGTCGTGGTTTGTATCTGAACTACCTGAAAAAGATACCTCAAACGTGGTGGTCCAGTGTAGGTAGTATTCTACAATAAACTGTCGTGGTTTGTGTCTGAACTACCTGAAAAAGATACCTCAAACATGGTGGTCCAGTGTAGGTAGGTATTCTACAATAAGCTGCAAAGGTTTGCGTCTGACCTACCAGAAAAATATTTCTAAGACGTGGGCGTCGAGTGTTCTCACTGTAGAAAACTACCTACATCACCACGTATTGTATTGTAGAATACTTATATACCTACACTGGACCACCATGTTTGAGATATCTTCTTGAAGTTCAGTTACAAACCACACTGAGCAGTTCATTGTAGAATACTACCTACACTGGGCCACCACGTTTGATATAACTTTCTAGTTAAAGTATTGATAGTAATATCTTCGTAAATAAAGATTTCTTTGTATAAAAGAATTTCCTGCCAATTATTAAGTTCCTGAAATAACTCGTGACCACAAAAAAGTCCTTCCTGAGCAGGATCAGATAAGATTTATGTGGGAGTACATTATACATGCCAAACCTCACGCACAAATACGATTTCTTACTTACGTGTATAATAAATATTATTATATAGTAGAAAGTGAGATACTAAAAAAATACACAGTGAGATATTTTCCATATCTTCACTAGTGAAGATATCAATCACATAACTTTTTCCAATTTGCTTTTGAGCGTGAAAATTCACATTTTTTTACTTGGGACTATACAATAAACAGAACATTACACGGTGGCTTGAAGATATGACTTTTATTTTCTCGTGTTAAAAACAATATTTTACTCACTCGCTCGTAAAATATTGTTTTCACCACTCGAAGATAAAATTCATATCTTCGCGCTGCCGTGTAATATCCTCTATTTAATTAACCCATTAAGCTGCAATGCACCCCAATGCACCTTAAGTTTTTAGTCAGTGTTTAACAATAAGTCAGTTTCCTCAAATATTTCTTACAAACCCTTCCTAATAATTTGCCTATGCAAAAAATTCCTACTGTGATCACAGAAACTTTGATAGTGTAAACCAGACTAAGAGTCTCAAGAAAATATTTGGTCCACTTAAATTGGATAGGACTCACTACCAATCCCCTTGACTCTGCAGCACAGAATACTATTATACTACACAGAATGGCACTGTGTGGGGAAAGCCATGGATATTTCCAGGGGGTGACTACTTCAAACTAACTGTTCAGAGTACTTGCTAAGTGACGGATCATGACGAATAGCGCTTTCGCAAAAAGCAATTGAGATGGCCTTCTGTGTAGTATTCTGTGTCTGCAGTGTCAGAATAATATGAAACTAGTGTTTCATATCTCTTGAGGATGGTTCTGAAATAGTAAAGGCTGATTCCATACTATGTGAATAAATGTACAAAACGTATGACAAGTAAAGAAAACTTACTTGACCACTGCGGTTACTCATGGTTGATGCTGAGGAGCCTGATAACGAAACAACAAAGAATTAAATTCAACCATCTATGGATTGTAGGTTGCGTCAAACTGTTTGAAAAATTTGGTTATTTCTCATGGTGTGTTGGGGTTTGCCATGCGGCCACACCTTTGAACCCAATCCTTAACCCACTTAGCTGCAATGTTCCCCAATAAAGGAATACCGAATGGTTTTCCGTGCAGGATTGCATGATCTGTGCATGAGGGATGTTGCGAGACTTTCGGAAAGCGTAAAAATACTTGAGCTGCAGACAAGTGTATTTTTATGCTTTCCGAAAGTCGAGCAACATCCCAAGTGCATGGTTACGCTATCCTGCTTGGAAAACCATTTGGTAATTGTTTTATAAAATAACTACAGTCTGTGAAACAATGACATTTTGAGAATCCCGCTAAGGCATTTTAATTCCTCATGCAGGATAGCCTGATCCTGCACGGCTATTGACCAATCAAATTGCATGTTTCACTGTAGTTATTATATAATGTGCCCAGAGTACTTTATTATCTTACTCTGTCTACTATGCAAAACAATTTTACTTTTGAAGAGGAGAGACTTGCATTATGCACATTAATGGGCTAACCAAACTAATCTGCCAGTGTGTCTATTATTGTACTCTGTTTAACAAAAGACAATTTTTAATATTTATCAGAGGGTTTAATAATTCTCAACATTAAATATGAATACAGTATGCTCACTGGCAAAAACATTACTGCTGCTCTAATAATATTTATTATTTTGAGAAATAATCATTGAAAACAAAAACAGTAGTCAAAAAATAATGTCCTGTTTGCAATATGCATGTAGAGTGGCTCAATGACTCATGCTTACCAGATCTGTTTGAATCATCATCTATTCCACTATCTCCACCACTTGTTACTGAAGACGAGCGAGAACTGTGGGTCTTCGGGAAAGAATCACGACGATTCTTTGAACGAAACAAACTCCTACGCATGATAATAAAGAAAAAAAAGAGTTAACCATTAAAGTTCATTAGATTCTCCCCTTGACAAGTAAAATCATCTGTATGAAAACATGGTGGAGGCAATCAATTTATCAATGGTTGTCCAGAAATATTTTTTTAAAAGAACATTACTGCATCTATTATATAATGCATTCAATTATATCTGACGAAAAGTGATCTACAAATTATAAAAAAATATAATATATTATTACTTACTTCATGTCCTCCCTAACAAACAATCCATTGGCTACTAGAAAAATCAAAGAACATTGCTCTTGTTACCATTAAAATTCTTCTTAACCCATTACGTGGCTGCACTAATTTCCCAATAACAAGTTAGTAAAATTGTCTGGCATTGGACAGAGTAAAATAACAAAGTAGGCCACATGAGAGGTCCATGATCAGCAATGCCACTTAAACCCACTGAATTGCATTGCACCTGATGCAACCTACTTTGTTTTAAATGTTTTGAGAATCTAAAAATTTTCCATAATGTTCTCTCAGAATGCTGGAAATGTCATTTCAGGGACCCAAATTTAAAAAATTTTCCGGGGGAGTATGCCCCGGAACACCCTAGAAATCTTCCGCCTTCGACGCTCGTTTTGCCATTGGTTAGCACACCCCCCCAAAAAAAAAACTTTGCTGGATCCACCACTGTAATTCTGATTAACTTTTCATCATGCAGACATTTAAATAACTAATTAATTAATATATTAAGTTTGCAGGTATTGAAACGTTGTGTAAATAGTTTTTCCTTTTATCCCTTTTCTTATTGATAGGTCAAATCTAGACTCGTTAACCCTTTATGGAAGTGGCAATGCACCCAGATGCACCCTTATTCCCCTTAACTTTATTATTTTACTCTGTCTAACACCAGATGATTTTACTTGTCAGGGGAAGAGTGCTGCCACTCAATGGGTTAATTCAGTTTTTGTATCTAGTTTACATTAAACTGCAAAAGAGTTTAGTAAACCTAAATTATTATTACAGTCGATTTCACAAAACTTTGACCACAAATGTTCCAAACTTTGTTGGGAAGGTTGCAAGTTCATATTGGAATTCACAAGCCTATTTGCAAAACAGTCCCTGATTGGTCCCTGAAGTAAAAGAAGCCAATCAGATGTGTAGTTTACAAACTGGTTTGTGAATCTCATTATGAACTTTTGAACTTCGCAACAAACTTGCAAAGTTTTCGGAACATTTGTGGTCAAAGTTATTATAAAAATGTTGCCAAACATGTGATTTCATACTGTGTATAATAATTTCAGTTGTTAGAGGATTTTTAGATGGAAATTTCATGCAAGGGAGCCGTTGTAAAAAACACAACTGTAGGCCATCTGACAGGCATCGAATCTGTGTTCCTGTAATTCTGATGTGGGGATCTAATCACTCAGCCGCAGAGTCTAGTTGCTAAAAGCTAACCACAATTTAACTTAATTTGAATATTAATTGACTTAATTTGACTTTTTAGAGACATTTTTCTAATAGAGTTTTTTGTATTATTTGTAAACACAGGTCCTTGTAGGATACCCGAAATTGAACTCAATAGCTGAACAAGTTAACCTGTTCAAATATAGAATATAATAATACAAATTGAAATCATGATGGTATGAAGGGTATGGCTAATTATATTTTAAAACTTCTCAAACTTGTTAAATGCAAAACAAAACCGTCTTTTACATAGCCACTTAAAATCACTTTGGCTTCTTAGGGAATCAACAAACTTTCTTTGTCATGAAACACTTTTTATACTTCCTGAATATTAAATGAGCTGTATAATTGAATAAATTCCAGACACGGTTTCCTTGCCAACGTGACAACAAGCATTGACCATGGATTTAAACCTGATAATATACCCTACTATTTGAACTATGATTTAACGTTTTTAACTGTATCAAAAAACAAACTACAGGTAATGGCAGTGAAATGCTAGGACCAAACATGGTCACACCATAAAGAGATATCTTTTTCAGGTAGTTCAGAAATAAACCACGACAGCTTATTGTAGAATGCTACCTACCACCACGTTTGAGATATCTTTTTCGGGAAGTTCAGACACAAACCACAACAGCTTATTGTAGAATACTACCTACACTGGACCACCACGTTTGAGATATCTTTTTCAGGTAGTTCAGACACAAACCACAACAGCTTATTGTACTACCTACACCGGACCACCACATTTGGGATATCCTTTTCAGGTAGTTCAGACACAAACCACGACAGCTTATCGTAGAATACCAACTACACTGGACCACCACGTTTGAGATATCCTTCTCAGGTAGTTCAGACACAAACCACGGCAGCTTATTGAAGAATTTACCTACACCATATCACCATGTTTGAGATTAGCAACTTGAAACCCAAGTCATGAGTCAAAATAAGACAACAATGAGCTCATATGATGTTTCGGATTTTTTTTTCTTCATATTTTTGAAAACTACAGCTTATTGTAAAATACTACCCACACTGGACCCCCATATTTGAAATGCTACGTACTATAAATTAAAGCTAATTTGAAAAAAACATTTGCTCTTAAGTGCAGAGCATCCACTTCGTTAAAATACACACACGTAAACAGAAATTTAATATTTTACTGATAATTGAACTTTATCATATGCGGTCCGAAGATCAACAACTTTACATGACATGACAATTTTATTGTAAACATGCAACAAACTGAGATATAGTAAACAATTTTGATAAAAATTGCGAGTTTCGCAAGACATAAATTAGAATTTTACGAAGCCAAATAGAAGCCACTTATCTGGGATTAGCAGTAAATTTTTATAAATTTGACCATATTGTCATATTTTGTTGACAATTTATTCACCTCAAGTCCTCAATTTGTTTGCACGTTTTCCCACAAAATAATCGATCATTTTGCCAATATTTGCAGACACGATAAAACACCAAATAAAGCCTCGCATTAAGGGCGAAAGTTCGGTACTTTTTCATACGAATTTGCCGAACGATATAAGTCTGCAGTACTCGACTAATCCCGTTCGCTGTTCGCCCCTTTATATATTAAGCAATTTTAAACTTTTACATCAAATTTAAACCGAATATCCTTGTACTGAATATATATACATACCTTACAGACACACAGAATGATTTTTCTGCAATTCTTTGCCTTATTTTTAACGAGAAATCCAAATAAACAGATGTTCAAATATAAAATATCGCTTCTGAACAATTTCAAATTTTGATATTTTCTAAGTGCGCATTAGAACACGCATTCTGTATTCGGAACACGAAACGAAAGGAACCGGAAGCTGTCCGAAGAGCATCCGAATGTAAACGAAGCTCGCGAACGTGCGGCGGCGAATGAGAATTTTCGTTTCGAAAAAACCCAAGATGGTGGGCGATATTTTTAATTTTTTTTTGCCAAAAACGTCAACTTTAAACAATGAAATTGCCTCGTTTTTTATTTTATCTGTTCCTTTTTGTTATTATTCTAGTATTACTGAATGTCCTTCTAATGTTTTATTTGACACATAGCAGAATATACGCGCTAAATGACTACGAAAAATTCGATTTTGATTATAAGGTAAGTCGCCAAGGAGTGGAGGTCTTGAGGGTATTGCCGGGAGATAAACAAATATTTTGACGAATTTTATTTCTGTACTTATACTTGGTGTAATGTTACTGTAGTGTATTAGTGCTAATTATAAGGTGGCAAAGAGGGACAAAATCTATTGCGTGACAGTCAACCAACCCTTTTATATCAGTTCTGGGGTGTTTCCAAGGAGAAATTTCCAAGAAAGCACATCAGACCCCTTCCATGCCCCTCCCCGACCCATGCACGATGTTCTAGCTACAGTATATAACCACTCGGGTTACACAACCATTGTGTAATGTTTTATTTCTATGTCAGGTCAATGAAGATTCATTCCTGTCGATTCACGACTTACCAGAAGACACGTCTGGGGAATATTATGTACATAAAAACTTCATTAGATCACAGAGCACAGATTCTTCAAGAGACATAGTCTTAGCAAGCCACTGCACTGGAGATCATCTGCATCATTTGGTGTCGCTGACTCAAGTCTGGCAGGGACCATTGTCCATTGGTTTGTATTTTCAGCTGGATTCATCAATGAATCAGGCACCCAGCCATTCCAACAGTTCGTCCATCTATTGGACTACTGGCTTTCAAAATTTATGAATTCAAACCAATTCGTAAAACTTATCTTTTCCAATACATTTATAGCTGTATTCATCCCTGGCTACAATCTGGAGAACACGCTATCGACTCTGTACATACTTTATGGCTGCTTCATCAAAGTCCGTCGGCAAGTCACGATCCATCTTGTCCACCCTATATCTGTAGTGCTGAATGACAGTGACCTAATGTTCCTGATTAGGAAATCTGAGGAGGTTCACACTAAATGCTCCAAGGCTTTGAAAGAGATTAAGAATACCAATAAAAATGTTGGCATCAATTATGACAGAAAGGTGGTGTACTAATAAATTGGCCTGGTATAATATACCCAGGGACGCCGGAACTGGGGGGGCAGGGGGGGCGGCTGCCCCCCTTGCCTTTTGGTAGGGGGGGCAGAAGTGCCCTTTTAGTTGTAAAAAAATATGTGATAAATCACATTTAGAACGATGGTATTTGTACAAAAATTATGAGATTCAGACAATTTACAGTTTCTATTTCACTTATGGTATGTCCGGAAAAATTTTTTGACCCCTAAAATGGTACACTGACCGAAATTTTTTTGGCGACGGGGGAGGGGAGGTCGCCGAAATTTTTTGATAAAAGCCGTTGACAACTTGTCAACAAACTGGGAACAAGCAGTGCGAACACATCCTGTTGACAAGTTGTTGGAACAGCATTGCTACAAGTCTGCTGCAGGTTTGTTACAACTTGTGCGTTTTTACCTGTGTATAATACACCATACAACACCTCTCAACATCCAACATAAAAATTAGTTTGCAAACTATACTGGGCACTGCCTCTAATCATTCAGAAATATTTCTCCTGCAGATAGAGTATCCCAACAATCTATTACGAAATACTGCCAAGCAAGGAGTTGCTTCACAATATTCCTTGGTTGTGGATATTGACATGAAACCAAACCAGAATTTATACACAGATTTCATGAATTTTGCCAGGAAAAATAATTTATTTGATGGTGGCAATAGCTTTTATAATGGTAAGATGAAAATTGGCTCACAGTAAATGCCTGCAGATGTTTTGTCATCGAATCTTTAATGGCAAAAAATTCGGCAAAAAATTAGGTTCATTGGATTGCATTTTTTGTTAGAAGCTGCCAAACCGGTATTTTCTTAGAGTTTGTCGCGCGTTATCGATATTTTATCTTCGTATTTGGCAGAAATGGACCTCAGAACTGACGAGAGAATTGAAATTTTCATGAGTGATTTCAGTTATAGACTAAATTTTGATCTAGGCAAGAAAAACGAAATCCAACACCACAGCTTGAAAGAGCGTCTTAGAATGAGTAAAACTGCAAAGATTGGTTGCTAAATGTTGTAAAATGAGGAAATATATAGCCCTGTGAAGTTCGCAAATTTTGTGTATATTTGTATTACGTGCGGTAAAAATAACCACTTTCGGCTCAAAAATGGTTATTTTTCCCGCGCGTAATACAAATACAGGGTGTCCCAAAAAAAAGTGACACTATAGAAATTATCCTATTGTTATAATTTGAATGCCCTAGATTAAGTTGATCGCACAGGTGCATAAACTTCTGCTTCTGGAATTTAAAATAAAAAAGCAAACCGTTTATTAGTGTAATCGTTTTGCTTGACTCGGGCGTTAAAATATTTGGACAAAGCGAAAACGTTTTAAAATGCTTAAATGTAAATACAAGTTCATTAAATTCCCAGGCGTGTAATCACGCGCGTTTAAGAGCGGCTTAAGAACAATGAGATAATTTCTATAGTGTCACTTTTTTTTGGGACACCCTGTATAATATACAAAATTTGCGAACTTCACAGGACTGTATTTTCCTCATTTTACAACAATTCGCAATGAAACTTTTCAATTTCACTCATTTTGAGATGCTCTTTCTAGCTGTGGTGATGAAGTTCGTTCTTCTTGTCGAGATCAAAATTTCGTGTATAGCTGGAAGCCTGGAATCATACATTGTCAGGTCCATTTTTGGCAAAAATCTGCAGATAGCGAGATGAAGAATTGATGACTCGGATCGGAGTCTTTGATGAAGAAGACTGTCTGTAATATTTTCCCATTTAGATAAAAGTGTTTTCGTGCTACCTGCCTTTGAAATAAACTCGAAGAAAACCGATGATATGCCCAAGGACAAATCACAATTGATCAGTCTTCTAGATAACGGAGCTGTCCGGCCATTTTATTACGATATTTGCTGGAAATGTCAGAGACCAACTGACTACGAAAAGTGGCGAAGGTTGGTTTCTGTTTTTAAAACGATGTCTATATTTCTCAAGGAACATAGCTGAAGAAAGGACGGGTTAGACAATCAACCGGAGTCGCGGCATTTCAACTGGATCAATAAGAGATGATCCTTACTGGACCTCTGGGAAGAACAGTTTAGAATTGATAGAGCTATCCAGTATAAATAAAGTTAGTTTAGTTTAGGTTTCCTCCTGTAGTAACACTGGATCAATAAGAGATGATCCTTACTGGACCTCTGGGAAGAACATTTTAGAACTGATAGAGCTATCTAGTATAAATAAAGTTAGTTTAGTTTAGGTTTCCTCCTGTAGTAACACTGGATCAATAAGAGATGATCCTTACTGGACCTCTAGGAAGAACAGCTTAGAACTGATAGAGCTATCGAGTATAAATAAAGTTAGTTTAGTTTAGGTTTCCTCCTGTAGTAACACTGGATCAATAAGAGATGATCCTTACTGGACCTCTAGGAAGAACAGTTTAGAACTGATAGAGCTATCGAGTATAAATAAAATTAGTTTAGTTTAGGTTTCCTCCTGTAGTAACACTGGATCAATAAGAGATGATCCTTACTGGACCTCTAGGAAGAACATTTTAGAACTGATAGAGCTATCGAGTATAAATAAAGTTAGTTTAGTTTAGGTTTCCTCCTGTAGTAACACTGGATCAATAAGAGATGATCCTTACTGGACCTCTAGGAAAAACAGTTTAGAACTGATAGAGCCATCCAGTATAAATAAAGTTAGTTAAGTTTAGGTTTCCTCCTGTAGTAACACTGGATCAATAAGAGATGATCCTTACTGGACCTCCAGGAAGAACAGTTTAGAATTGATAGAGCTATCCAGTATAAATAAAGTTAGTTTAGTTTAGGTTTCCTCCCGTAGTAACACTGGATCAATAAGAGATGATCCTCTTATACCGGACCTCTAGGGAGGAAAGATTGGAACTCATAGAGTTTTCCATTACAAAAAAACCTCTGAGGTACATTATTAATGCAGTATTATGACAACAGTAATATTGTAAAAGTATTCTTGTCTTAAATAATTTCCAACAATTTTTAGTTTAGCAGGCGAAGACATGGATGTTGGATATGAGATAAAATGGCAAGATCCTTGGGAGCCATTCTTTATATCGCCACGGTCGGCTCCTGATTATGATGAGAGATTTAAACAGGTAAGAACCATAGATATCTAATTTTCACTAGATAGCGCATCTCGTTTAGTAAAATTGAAGCCAAGAATATTCCAGCGGTTACCCCCATTTGAATAGGTGGCGGCCATGTTGGAGTTTCCCACTCGCTAATAAACGCTTAAAAAACAACAATAACTTTCATCATTTGAATAGTTTGAAAATGTATTTGGAATAGGTTAAACTTAATGTTTAAGTTCCCTGTTTAATTAAGAAATAAAACATACGAATCTTTTCATTTCATGGGAATATCCTGAGTCTGCAATCACGTCTTCAATTTTTGAATTGCAGAATAATTAGATGCACTATTTAGTGTATATAAGATATCTATGGTAAGAACCAGCAAGAATAGTAAGGATCAAGAATTCTTGGTTAATAATCCACCTTACATAATCCGGTTAACTCAACCATATACCTTGGTTAAATTAGCCTGCAGGATTATAACCAGGACTGTGGTTAAATTAACCAAGAAGATTAGGTTACCCCAAACAGGGTTAATTTTAATATTAATCTTAAGTTTAACCAGGGTGATTTTTGAAGTAAACCATTGTTTTTGTGTTTTAGTACGGATTCAACCGCATCAGTCATGCATGTGAACTGCACGTGGCTAGCTACAGATATTTCATCCTAGATCAAGGCTTCCTGGTTCATCAAGGCTTCAAAGACGGCACTTCGTTTCACAAGACAAAGAACGATGAAAATGATAAAAATAGGATATTGTTTCGTACGTTTAAGACTGAATTGAAAGATAAATATCCCGACTCAGTGAATAGATGTTAGCACAGCTTGTGTCAGTGGAGGTTGTGGCAATAATGAGAGAGTCTCCGATTGATAGAGATACAACTACCTGAAAAATACAAGGAGAACTTCGACGTTTTCGAGCGAAGGCCGTTCGTCGGAAAGTCGGCTCGAATTACAGGGGTGGAAAAAATAGGCGAGCACGCGAGCACTGCTCGCACAAAATGTTAAACAGCTGCAGGAAATTCGTTTGAATGAAGATTTGCTATTGAAAATTTGAAGGAAACCTCGACACCTATGTCCCACTATGGCCGCAACAACATATGGTTGACAGACATTATTCCTTGAATTTAAAAGCATGCTCAGCTAGAACACTATATGTTTATGCACATGCAGATTTAGCACAAAAATACTGCGTTGGTCTGCAGGAAATTTTTGTCTTCAGGTTGTGCTACCAGGAAGCAAATCTTTTTTCCTGCCCTGCCTCCAAACGTCGAAATTCTCCTAGGTATTTTTCGGTAGTTGTATCCTCATCAATCGCCATCTTTCTCATTATTATTGCCACACTAGTACACACCGTTTTAAGATTACCATAAAGCCAGTCACAAACATACAGCAAAAAAGCTCTGAAAATACTTTAAACACCGCATTCATAATATAAAAATTAATATCACAAAATCTATTTGGTATGTAATATGGTATTCGTCCTGTCGCCACTCTCCTCATTTTGTACTTTATTACTATGTAGCCTTAGCCCTTATTAGGTATGCATAGTTGACCATATAAAGCAGCATGCTTTGCGCATGCTCATTTATACAAACGCTGACCAAAATCCTCGCAGGCGCAGAGCTTGTAAACCAGCTGCCCAAAAGCCATTGCAGGCTCATTAAGTTACCTTACTTGGTACAACCGCCGACCACAATCACCGCAGGCGCATCAACACCAGCTCGCCTCGTCGCCATCTTTGATGGCGTATATAGAGTACGGACTTTGACCCCTGTTCACAGCTTCCGCTATTCTCTCGTTAATTTCCTTGATGAGATTAGCATCTTGTATGACCGAGGTCAGCGAGGGCCTGGGACTAGCTTCCGCCGATCGTATGACGTCAGGGAATGAGGGATCTAGGGCTGGGGGTGTGGGCGGCGGAGGGGTGCGTTCCAGCGTGGGGACTTGTAAGATTACTAGAGCAGGGGTGAGGGGTGGCCACGTGCCTTTGTAGATGGGGTATGAAGGTGATTTCCTGACAAGGTTTGGAATGAATTTCTCGTCGTCAATACTCTAGGACGGAATGGGAAATTACAAAATACTTAATGTAGTATTAACTGTAAGGTTGCTTGCGTCACGGCACCGGCTAGGATGTCTGATGTATGCCGGAAAGCCTGATTCACATTATCAAGGCTTCTGTGATCACAGTAGGAATTTTGCATGGGTAAATTCTAAGTTTTGAAGGATTTGTAAGAAATGTTTGAGAGAACTGGCTCAATGTTTAACACTGAATCAGTTTCCTCAAACAGTTCTTACAAATCCTTCAAAACTTATCTACACAAAATTCCTACTGTGATCACAGAAACTTTGACACTTTGAACCCGGCTTACGATAGCAATTGGCCATTCCGAAGTTGATGAGAGGACTGAGGATGAGTGTTAAAAAGTGCCCAAATTAAGAAATGAATAACTAAAAAGACCACCTCAAAATGAGTAAGTATACAAAGTTTGAAGACGTTTACATGAATACCCTTCGAATAATAAGCTTTCGAAAATCGCGATATTTACTATGAAATGTATTGTAATTTTTGTTTTTGGGACGCGTGTCCCAAAAACAATCTTTTAATTAATCAGTAATTTCACAATATACGAAAGCTTATTATTCGAAGGGTATTCATGTAAACGTCTTCAAACTTTGTATACTTACTAATTTTGAAGTGGGCATTTTAGTTATTAAGTTCATTTCTTAATTTGGGCACTTTTTAACACTCGTCCCTAGTTCTCTCATCAACTTCGGAATGGCTAATACTCTGGGAGGGAGCTGTAATCTTGGACATCACTGGTTGAAACTACCTTTCCCTCCACAAAAATTCGTATATTTTTATGATAAACTCCATGTTGAATCATGTTGCTCTTCTTAAGCCCCCGCTCCCACAACTCAACGCTGTTTACAACATTGAACTGGGGAGAGGGGGAGACATAGTTTGTTTTTGTCAATGTGCATTAACTTTGCAATATTGATGTTTGTGATGTTACTCTCTGAGTGTGCATCCACATCGGGCAAGCTGAAAAGTTTGCCTCCAAGAATGTGGCTTCGCAGAGTTAACATAAGAAATTCTGTTCATTTCTACTAGCCCGCGTGCAGGCCCACTATTCTTCCCTTGGGCCTGCACGCGGGCTACATTTCTACTGAATGGTCATATGCAAGTTCTCTTACCAGGGCGGGATTATCAAACGTGTAGGATCTTGGTTTAGGCAGAATTCTCTGACTTTCTTCACAGTCTATAATTGTTGGCTTAATATCAGTCAAATCCATCGGGATCTCCTGCAAAAATAATAGAGATTATTCCTGATCTGGGTTGAAGGATGTTACAATGCCCAACAAATTTTCAAAAAAAGCTTCCACATTTCGAGGGAACATCCAATCTCGTACACCTATACTGACACAAAACATTAACAATTTTCAAAAACCGTTTCTTTCTTAAAGTGCACTTAACCTCAATTCTTCTAACATCTCATTCCTAAGAACCTTTGAAATGATATTGTAACTTATTTTAAAAATTTACCTTTGCATACTTTGTCTCTGAGTTATTTCAATTTTATTGATATGCAAATGTCCGGAATTTACGTCACATATGAATAATGACTGATGAAAGAATGTAAGGTACAGTTAAATATCATGAAATAAAAAGGCTAAATGGTGTTTTACATTGGGATATGTAATCCTCCCACAACTCCAAACTTCATTTTAATGAATTAAACTGGATAGTGAATACGATATACAAGCTTTTACTTTAAATCTTTGTGCATTTGTGACGTAATTAAATTCCGGATATTTGCATACCAAACAAACTGAAATATCTCGGAAATAAAGTGAGCAAACGAGAATCTTCAAAATAAGTTATTATATAATTTCAGAAGTTCTTTAAAAGAATGAAATGATAAAAATAATTGAGTTCATTTCAACCATTTTCAACTGTAAAATTTACTATCCCCACTCGATTTCTAGTAAATCAGTGAACCTACCTCAGAGAAGGTCACTATCCGTCCACTCACTGTCGATCGATTTGCAGCGTTTCTTTTCTTGCGGAAAAATTTCATCGACTTATTTTTGCTAATTTTCACAGAGTTACTTGCCTTGTCACGGCTAAATATATAAAATGAACAATAAAACAAACTTACTTTAGTTACTTTATACTGGATAGTTATGTTGATTCTAAACTGTTCTCTCTAGAGGTCCAGTAAGGATCATCTCTTATTGATCCAGTGTTACTACAGGAGGAAACCTAAACTAAACTAACTTTATTTATACTGGATAGCTCTATCAGTTCTAAACTGTTCTTCCTAGAGATCCAATAAGGGTAAACTCTAATTGATCCATTTATTTATACTGGATAGCTCTATCAGTTCTAAACTGGTCTCCCCAGAGCTCCAGTAAGAATCAATTCTTATTGATCCAATGTTACTACAGGAGAAAACCCAAACTAAACTAACTTTATTTATACTGGATAGCTCTATCAGTTCTAAACTGTTCTTCCTAGAGGTTCAGTAAGGATCATCTCGTATTGATCCAGTGTTACTACAGGAGAAAACCCAAACTAAACTAACTTTATTTATACTGGATAGCTCTATCAGTTCTAAACTGTTCTTCCTAGAGGTTCAGTAAGGATCATCTCTTATTCATCCAGTGTTACTACAGGAGGAAACCCAAACTAAACTAACTTTATTTATACTGGATAGCTCTATCAGTTCTAAACTGTTCTTCCTAGAGGTCCAGTAAGAATCATCTCTTATTGATCTAGTGTTACTACAGGAGGAAATCTAAACTAAACTAACTTTATTTATACTGGCTAGCTCTATCAGTTCTAAACTGTTCTCCCCAGAGATCCAGTAAGGATCATCTCTTACTGATCTAGTGTTACTACAGGAGGAAACCTAAACTAAACTAACTTTATTTATACTGGCTAGCTCTATCAGTTCTAAACTGTTCTCCCCAGAGATCCAGTAAGGATCATCTCTTACTGATCTAGTGTTACTACAGGAGGAAACCTAAACTAAACTAACTTTATTTATACTGAATAGCTCTATCAGTTCTAAACTGTTCTCCCCAGAGATCCAGTAAGACTATCCCGTAAGTCCGTTTTCAACAAGTGACTTTTTCTTCTGTCGGCTTCGCTTAATATACAAATATACAAGACACTTACAGCGCTAATGGTGGAGTATTAAGGGTCCGAGACCTGCGCCTTCTGTCCAAGTGTGCAGCAGGTGGCGGCCGCAAGTGATCCTGGTTTCCAGTCTCCTCGTCTTCCAAACCCGAGCTCGAGGTACGCAAGGCGCCCATCAAGCGACGGAAGAGCGAGGGTTGTCGCTAGTTAGAAAAGAAATCAGTACCGATGAAGATACCATACTAATCAAGCAGGAATTACCTAAATCGGGTAATTTCTAGCTTCGCGAGGAAAATACTAACCAGACAGGGCTTAGAAAACTAATTAGAAAAACTCTAACCAGAAAAATTCTAACCAGACAGGGCTTAAGAAAATTGGAAAAAGAATCTTGAAGAGATGAGTCACCTTCTTCCTTCCTCGGAACTCCATTTCCTCCTGCTTTCTCTTTCGATTTTTGTAATTCTCATAAATCAACTTCGCGCAATAAACCTTCCCGATCGTCAGCTGATGAGAACTCAGTACTACAGAAAAGAGATTCTAAATCAATTTTCTACATCATAAATTATAAGAACTTCATTCAAGTTTCGAAATGTAAGCCCTGGGCAAACTAGAAAACATTGTTGTGGAAACATGTGTGATTCTCGATTGTTGTGGAAACAAGATTTGCTTCCCGAGAAGCAAAAATGTTTCCTAGCGAATTCAGAAACATTTGATATTTCCCTATGTTTCTCACTAATGTTTCCTACTGTTTGCCCACTCTGGGAAACTTGGCGAAACATTGGCAGGAAACAATGTTTCCGCAACAATGTTTCCAAGTTTGCCCAGGGCATTAGTTTCGAAATTTCAGGCTGCACTACCTGAGTCACGAGGGACCATTCTATTCAAAATCTTCGGCGAGACTTTGGGCCACAATCGTTTTATAACTTGTCTCAGTTCTTCGTCTCCTCGGGATGGTTCGCCATTGTTATGAATTCCGAGTGCTGTACGAATCAAGGCGACGAGAGTCGAAGTGAAGAGGACAGTGCTGTCACCCATTATAGGCATGTTCATTTTGATCAAACGCTGTCGAGATGAAAAGTATGGTCAGGAATGCAACTTGGGTGAATCCTTTTGAAGTGATCGTGATGATGGTGATGATGTTGGTGATGATGTTGATGTTGATGTTGATGTTGATGTTGATGTTGATGTTGATGTTGATGTTGATGTTGATGTTGATGTTGATGTTGATGTTGATGTTGATGATGATGATGGTGATGATGATGATGGTGATGGTGATGGTGGTGGTGATGATGACGATGGTGATGATGATGATGATGATGATGATGATGATGATGATGATGATGATGATGTCATGATGATGATGATGATGATGGTGATGATGATGATGATGATGATAATGATGATGATGATGGTGATGATGATGATGATGATGATGTCATGATGATGATGATGATGTCATGATGATGATGTCATGATGATGATGATGATGATGATGGTGATGATGATGATGATGGTGATGATGATGATGATGATGATGATGATAATGATGATGATGTTGGTGATGATATTGGTGATGATGATAGTGATGATAATGATGATAATGGTGATGATAATGATAATGATGATAATGGTGATGATGGTGATGATGGTGATGATGATGGTGATGATGATGGTGATGATGATGATGATGATGATGATAATGATGATGATGATGGTGATGATGATGATGATGATGATGATGATGATGATAATGATGATGATGTTGGTGATGATATTGGTAATGATGATAGTGATGATAATGATGATAATGGTGATGATAATGATAATGATGATAATGGTGATGATGGTGATGATGATGATGATGATAATGGTGATGATGTTGATGGTGATGATGATGACAATGGTGGTGATAATAACACCATCATCACATCACCACTACCATCACAATCACAATCACCATCAAAACCACCTCTAGACCATAATCATCAGTATTTACCAACTACATGAAATGTGAGTCGTCTTCTTACTTTATATGCAAGGAACCTTGGACATTTTCTCCCGAAGCCAACAGGAGGCGACATGTCACACATTAGACGGTACACATTCTTGTGAGTGATCCGACCTCTATACAAAAAAAAAAACACAACACAAACGTTTAGGAAGAAAAGGTACAGAACAATATTAAACACCGATTCATTTCCCTCAAACATTTTTTACAAATCCATCAAAATTTATCTATGTAAAATTCAAGAACTTTTCCAGGACTTTCAAGGCCCTTTTTCAGTAAATTCAGGGACATGGAAGTGGGAAAAATCTTTGAAAATGGCCGACTTTGATAGACTTTAACCAGCAAATAATTCACCTTACTCAGTAAATTTAATCAAAATCACTAATGTTGGCACAGCTGGAGGTTAAGGAAATTAATTCCAGGACTTTCAAGGACTTCTACTGATTTTCAAGGACTTTCCAGTCCTGGAATTTGTTTTCCAATTCAAGGACTTTCCAGGATTATCAAGGCCCGTGGACACCCTGTATAAACGAAATGTCTAAATGAAATGCTATAAAACCGTGACCGTAAAATAGACCTACGTCGCTGTAGGATCATATTCTGACCAAACTCTAACAAACTCATCCAAATGATGAGGTCCCAAGATGGACTCATCCCGAGTCAGATATTCAAAGTTGTCCAAGATTACAGCGACGAACAGATTCAACATCTGAAATTCAAAAGTATGCAATATGATGTGCAAGTCTTTCGGGATGTTTTGGCACAAAAGTTAGTTTATGTGCCTTCCAAAACTTGCGACTGTGGTTCCAGTCCTGAAATTTCATTCCAGAGTTATCCAGCATAAACAAAGTTAGTTTAGTATAGGTTTCCTCCTGTAGTAACACTGGTTCAATAAGGGATGATCCTTACTGGACCTCCAGGGAGAACAGTTTAGAACTGATAGAGCTATCCAGTACAAATAAAGTTAGTTTAGTTTGGTCTCCTCCTGTAGAAACACTGGATCAATAAGATATAATCCTTACTGCACCTCTAGGAAGAACAGTTTAGAACTGATAGAGCTAGCCAGAAAAATAAAGTTAGTTAGTTTAGGTTTCCTCCTGTAGAAACACTGGATCAATAAGATATAATCCTTACTGCACCTCTAGGAAGAACAGTTTAGAACTGACAGAGCTATCCAGTATAAATAAAGTTAGTTTAGTTTAGGCTTCCTCCTGTAGTAACACTGGATCAATAAGAGATGACCCTTACTGGACCTCTATGGAGAACAATTTAGAACTGATAGAGCTATCCAGTATAAATAAAGTTAGTTTAGTTTATGTTTCCTACTGTAGTAACACTGGATCAATAAGAGATGATCCTTAATGGACCTCTAGGGAGAACAGTTTAGAACTGATAAAGCTATATAGTATAAAGTTAGTTTAATTTCAATTCGTGACTTACCAAAAACGAGCACAGGAAATAAAATGAACAAAAATAGATTATAGAAGCAGCCGTGTTCCCGCACTTGGCCCCATGTCCCTGACCAGCTCGACTATCACATAATGCTTGACCAAAACAATCCTTCATTACAAGATGCCAACTCTCGCCTGTAGCTGCCCTAAAATGGGAAAAATATTTATTATATAATCACTCTGAACACCGTGAAGGTATGTGGTGACATCTTGTATAAGCTAAACTAACTTTATTTATACTGGATAGCTATGAACGTTCTCCCTAGAGGTCCAGTAAGGGTTAATCTTTATTGTTTCAGTGTTAATACAGGAGGAAACCTAAACTAAACTAAATTTTTATTCATAATGGATAGCTCTATCAGTTCTAATCTGTTCTCCCTAGAGGTCCACTGAATTAAATCTTCTCTTATTGCTCTTGTGTTACAACAGGAGGAAATCTTAACTAACTTTAAGTTCTTTGAATGTTTGCATGGCGATAAAATATAATTGTTTATTGCAGTAATAAATTTACGTGGTGTTTCCACAAACAAAAACAATTAACTAACTTTATTTATACCTAAATACCTCTATCAGTTCTAAACTGTTCTCCGATCCCTAGAGGTATTTGAAAGAGAGAAAGCTTTCTTCTCGCAAGTGACTGAGGCAAAATTATAAATAAATAGACAACTGGTCTATGAAGTAATTCTAACCTGAACAAGACTTGCAAGGCTCGAGGAAAACTTTGAAAGTTGTTGTGATGTTTAATATTCGTTGTATCGTTTAACTGGATTCTGCCAAACAGCTACAAATAGAGGAAAATTAGTCTCATCCTATTTTCATTGCATTAAGACTGAAAGCTTTGTACTTATAAAGCATTTCTCACCTGCATCCCAACCACAGCATAAATAAAGAACAGTATTGCCATTAGTGTGACGACGTAAGGCAAGGCTTTGAGTGACTGCAAGAAAGTCCATAACAACATTCGTATCGTGTAGCCCTGCCGGATCAGTTTGATGAGACGAGCAGCCCGGAACAGACGGAAGAATGTTGGATCAATTGGAATATCTGAGGTGCCCTGAAAACAACGAACACAATATGTCATACACACGCCCCCGAGCCGAAATTATTATAAACTAAAATAAGACTCGCTTCTTATTCACTCCGTGTTACTACAGGAGGAAATCTAAACTAAACTAATTTTACTTATACTTATACTTATACTAGATAGCTCTATCAGTTCTAAACTGTTCTTCTTAGAGGTCCAGTGAGGATCATCTCTTGTTGATCCAGTGTTACTACAGGAGGAAACCTACACTAAACTAACTTTATTTATACTGGATAGCTCTATCAGTTCTAAATTGTTCTCCCTAGAGATCCAGTAAGGGTCATCTCTTATTGATCCATTGTTGCTACAGGAGGAAATCTAAACTAAACTAACTTTATTGATACTGGATAGCTCTATCAGTTCTAAATTGTTCTTCCTAAAGGTCCAGTAAGGATCAACTCTTATTGATCCAGTGTTACTACAGGAGGAAACCTAAACTAAACTAACTTTATTTACACTGGATACCTCTATCAGTTCTAAACTGTTTTTCCTAGAGGTCCAGTAAGGATACTATGGCATCAACAATGTCTTAAAAAGATACTCACTCGAACAAAGTTTAAGATTACACCAGAAAATGTTATAAGGACAATGATGAAGTCGAAGATATTCCAACCATCTCGGAAATAATTCTGAAAAACAAAAAAATAATTTACAACGACCATTCGCTGTTCAGTTGCCAGTTTTCTGCATGGCTAAAGAAATTGTAGAGCTTTGGGCTATGGACATACCGTTCTGAACGCCACAAGCTTGAGGATAGCTTCGATCGTAAATAATATGGTAAAACCGGTGTTCATATAGATCAGGGTGTTCTCATATGCTTCGCTCATACCATCGTACTAGTAGGAAGAAAATAATTAAGATTAGTCCTGGTGATTGTAATAATGGTGATGATGGTAATGATGATTATGATGATTATGATGGTGATAATGATGACAATGACAATGGTCGTGATGATAATGATGATAGTGATGATGATAATGGTGATGATGATGATAATGATGATGGTGATAATGATGATGGTGATAGTGGTGATGGTTTTCGTGATGGTGTTGAAGATGATGATAATGATAATGGTGATTATGATGTGATAACAGTTGTAATAATGATGATATTAATAATGGTGATGACAGTGATAATGTTGATGATGATGGTGATAATGGTGATGATGATGGTTTTCGTGATGGTGTTGGAGATGATGATATTGATAATGGTGATTATGATGTGATAATGATAGTAATAATGATATTGATAATGGTGATGATAGTGATAATGTTGATGATGATAATGGTGATGATTATGGTGATGGTTTTCGTGATGGTATTGGAGATGATGATATTGATAATGGTGATTATGATGATGGTGATGATAGTGATGATGATAATGAGATTGATAATGGTGATGATAGTGATTATGATGATATTGATAATGGTGGCGGTGATGGTGATAGTGATGGTTGTCATATTGATGATGGTAGCGCTATGGTGTTCAAGGTAATCATCTACCATCACAATGTAATAAAAACAAATCTTCCAGATTGAGTCACTCACCGACATCATAAGAACAACGGCATTGAGCGCAATAAGAACCATGATGGTGATTTCGAAAGGCTTCGATTCCACCAGGACCCACATCTTGTATGAGATGGTACTTTTATCTTCCGGCATGAAACGTTGACGTGGCTTAGCGTTTATAGCAAATTGAATGCAGTCACGCTGAAATGAAAGAACACAGAAGTTATAAAGAAGCAATTACGTTGTTTGATTTTGAAAGAATGTGAAAATAAAGTTAGTTTATTTGTGCGTTTGCATGGCGATAAAACATATAATAGTTTTGTTTGTGGAAACACCACGTAAATTTATTACTGCAAAGCTTTCGATCCGTAAGCCCGGATCTTCATTCATCCCTTATTGATCCAGTGTTACTACAGGAGGAAACTTAAACTAAACTAACTTTATTTATACTGGATAGTTCCATCAGTTCTAAACTGTTCTTTCTAGAGGTCCAGTAAGGATCATCTCTTATTGATCCAGTGTTACTACAGGAGGAAACCTAAACTAAACTAACTTTATTTATACTGGATAGCTCTATCAGTTCTAAACTGTTCTTCCTAGAGGTCCAGTAAGGATCATCTCTTGTTGATCCAGTGTTACTACAGGAGGAAACCTAAACTAAACTAACTTTATTTATACTGGATAGCTCTATCAGTTCTAAACTGTTCTCCCTAGAGGTCCAGTAAGGATCATCTCTTATTGATCCAGTGTTACTACGGGAGGAAACCTAAACTAACCTAACTTTATAATAGGCTTTGCAGTAATACATTTACGTGGTGTTTCCACAAACAAAACTATTATAAAGTTAGTTTAGTTTAGGTTTCCTCCTGTAGTAACACTGAATCAATAAGAGATAACTCATACTGGACCTCTAGGGAGAAGAACAGTTTAGAACTGATAGATCTAGAACAGCTAGGCCTTACTTGATTGCGGTCTAGATCACTGGCCAGTATATTCCGTTCTCCAGATTCTTGAAAAGTGACGATGATCAACGCCACGAATATATTTATAAAGAAAAAGGCAAACACGACAACAAAACAAACGTAATAAATGGACATGTGGATCTTATAATCGCGAATTGGA
This sequence comes from Paramuricea clavata, assembly GCA_902702795.2. Lineage (NCBI taxonomy): Eukaryota > Metazoa > Cnidaria > Anthozoa > Malacalcyonacea > Plexauridae > Paramuricea > Paramuricea clavata. The sequence goes on along the minus strand of CACRXK020002871.1, from coordinate 6,410 downwards.
CCCATGTTTACTTCAGTTGCATCAACCGTATGGTACATTGTTCTGAAACAGAAAAATACTGAAGTTTCAGTCTGAAGTCCCAAGAGATTGGCAAATTTGGCTAACCTTCGTTTATACCCAATCCATGCACAACTTTAGAAAACTCACATGCCTAGTTACTATTGTTCTAGTATACAGAAACATAACATCAGAACAAAGGTAACTAAGCTTTAGATTATCTACATGCGTGAATAACTTTTATATATAACTCTAATGCTAAGTTACATCTGTTCCAATCTATGTTTCCATACAGGGTATAAGTAAATAAAAACTGATACCTTCGCGGCTAATTTGAATAACAAAGGTGTCAGTTTTTTTACTCACCCTGCAAACTGCATGGAACAATGATAACTAGACATGTCAGTTATCTAAAAGATTTGTCCTGATTTACATAAACTTCAGCTTTGATTTTCTCTGCTTAGACAATGTTTATTTTTAAAATTACTTCGCCAATGAACTCATAAGATGGGTCGTCTTATAAACACGATAAAACATTCGCATCCGATCTTTATCTGATATACAAACTCTCGCCTTCGGCTCGAGTTTTTATATCAGATAAAGGTCGGCTGCTCATGTTTTATCTAGTACTAAAACGCTTGGCTGCGCCTCGCGTTTTATATCTGATATAAAACGCTCCTACTCGTGTTCTAAATAGTACTTAAACTTACGTGGGCCATCCTTCGCCAGTCAAAGAGGAAAACAAAGTGAGCATTGCGTGAGGGAGTGAATCAAAATTGAAGACACGTTTTTTCCATTCACGCTTCGTAACCTAGAAAATAAGAGAAATTTGAAAACATGCAGGGCATAAGACTAAATCAAAACAATACAAGATTTAAGTTCTTTGTAGGTTTGCATGGCGATAAAACATATAATACTTTTTTTGTGAAAACACCACGTAAATTTATTACTGCAAAGCTTTCGATCCGTAAGCCCGGACCTTCATCAATGCTAATAATATGTGACTTGTTCTATTTATTTTGCAATTATATACCAGTGTTCATAAAACAAAAAGACTGACCTTATATGATGCAATGTCTTCATGTTGTCCTGCCCGATAATAGTTGAAAAACTGGCCTCTGGCAAAATAAGTTTTTTTGAAAGTTATATACAGGGTGTATAAAAAAAAACTGCACAGATTTGAAATTTGCTCTTAAATTTGCAAAACAGCTATTAGTATCCAGTTTTTTATGTATATAGCTTCTTTGGGTATATACTTATAATGTAGAAAAATGGAAAAAATTTCTCGAACTCAAATTTTGTGAACCAGGGGTGTGTGTCTTTTCCAACAAACTAAAAATGGCTTGCGCACGAAATTTAAAAGCTTTAATCATATTTTAAGTTAACAGATGGAAAGTTTGTTGGGTGTTTAATTACTGTACAAAATTTCAGACAATTTGCTTCAGTTTACGCCCTTTAACTATTCACACAAACTTACATTTTTTCTTAAAAAATCACCATTTGCATGCTAATCAATGCCTTTGCCTAATTTGCATATGTCAGCAATATGCAAATTAGGTAAAGGCATTAATTAAACATGCGAAAGGCTAATTTTTTAGAGAAAAATGAATAGTTAAAGGCTTAAACTAAAGCAAATTAATTTTTTACAGTAAAGCAAAGCAAATTTTGTACAGTAATTAAAAACCCAACAAATGTTCCACCTATCAACTCAAAATATGATTAAAGCTTTTAAATTTCGTGCGCAAGCCATTTTTAGTTTGTTGGAAAAGACACACACCCCCCCTGGTTTACAAACTTTGAGTTCGAGAAATTTTTTCCATTTTTCTACATTATAAGTACCCAAAGAAACTATATACATCAAAAACTGGATACTAATAGCTGTTTTACGAAATTGAGAGCAATTTCAAATCTGTGCAGTTTTTTTATACAACCTGTATAGGAGAAAACAGCACCAAAATCCACACTAATAATACAAACGTTTTTCGAAAGCCTAGACTTACTTGCAAGTATCTTCTGTTCTCTTTGAAGGATCTGTACAATAAAATAATTTTCCCTAAAAATATTAGAACATTTTGTTATACCGTGGACAGTGGTATTCCCTTCGTCATTGTTTTTAAAGATATTCGTTACAGATTTTCCTTAAAATCTTAAGTTAGACCTTTTACAGACTCTGCATGGCAGCTGCCAGCGAGTTTATACCAAACTGCAGTAGATAAAATTTTTCTACCTGAAATAGTTGTACACCAATGACGGCAAAAATGAACAAGAATAACAAAGTGATCAAGATTATATTGATGACATTCTTCAGAGAATAAACCATGCACTGAAACACAGTCTATAAAACACAGAGGAAAAATCAAAAACTGAAGTTCCACAAAGAATCCTATAATTCACGTTAAAATTTCACATTCACTCGGTCTGTACTAAATCTACTCCTGCAAGGATTCTTCTTCTTGTTTATTAGTTCATTGACTGTCTCACTCATCGGTGAGCGGATTTCCCGACAGGCTATATTGCGCAGTTGATATGGGATGCGAGGTACCTACGATTTTAACGTCCTTATCCGAGAAGACGCGAAAGTCTAACCATTTACTGATGTCAATGTAAAGGTAGTACTTTCTCCTCAATTATTTTAAGACCTTGAGTAGAGGTCCGACCAAGGGTTGAACCCGCGGATCTCCTAGCTTGAAGGCAAGCGTGGTGACCAATACCATTATTACACCAACACGATGATTCGTTATGCAGACGAATGGTCCCTACCTTCAGCTTTCTTGATTTATTAATGGCCTTCAAAGGACGCAGTACGCGAAGGACTCGAAGACATTTGAGAATATCTTTTCCACTGCCAATCTCAGATGATGATGTTCTAATTCGATTAAAAGAACAACTAGTAAGTAACGTTCTACTTCGCTATTCTAATACAGTATACTACAAGTAAACTTCCTTAGAACTTAGAAGATACAAAGATTGGTTCGGTCCGCAACAATAAAATCTACAGGGATGCTTTCTATACCTATCAACAAGCTATCGTAAATACACTGACACTGTATTTAACAAAGGAGTTTCCATATGGAATTGTCTTGATGAAGAAATTAAAAATATTAAATCAAATTTTTCTTTTAAGAAAACTGCGAAATTACATTACTTGATGTCTAGTTGATGTAAATATTTTAGGAATACTAATGACACTGCACAGCATGCGCAATGCACTAATCCTTAAACTTTTTCCATTTGTTTGTAAATAGTTTGTGGTTTTCCGATTGCAAATTGTCCGTATGTACATAGTCTATATTTTTATATTACTGAAAACGAAAACAATAGGGGCCTCGTCACAAAAGTCCAACAAAATTTCCATAGGTCTGTAGCCCGTTGTACTATTCAATACTTGTCAATATTTTTGTGGGTGAATAGAAAAAATATGCTAATCTAACCTGATAACTAATGTTGCGACGTTTGCACAAACAACCACTGCATCAATGACATTCCATGGATCTCGGAAATACGAGCCTTTGTGAAGTATAGCTCCCATATCGATAATCTGCAAGGAATGGAATCTGGTTAGTGCAAAAAAATCCCTAAGTATTTTTACACAAAAAACCCGAATGAAATAATGTACCACAAATTTATAAGCAAAGTTACTCAATTTTTGGAGTAAAGTTTCAAATTCACTCAATAGACCTTTCCCCTTTTAAGTGAAATTTTGATCTAGACAAGTCTGGACAAAAAATCACAGCTTGAACGAGCATCACAAAATTAGTAATATTCCGAAGTTTCATTGCGAAATGTTGTAAAATGCGGATAATATAGCCTTGCGAAGTTTGCCGTTTTTCAGTCATTTGGTATTACAAACGGGAAATTGATAATCAGTTTGATCATCTGATTATACCAATTTCCCGTTTGTAATGCAGAATGACTGAAAAACGCCAAACTTAGCAAGGCTGTATTATCCGCATTTTACAACATTTTGTAACGAAACTTTGGAATATTACTAATTTTGCGATGCTCTTTCAAGCTGTGATGAAATTTTTGTCCAGACTTGTCTAGATCAAAATTTCACTTAAAAGGGGAAAGGTCTATTGAGTATTGTTCGAGAAAAGATTTACTTAACTCGAGTCATTAGAGACCCGCTTAGGATCTAGGATGGCAACATGACGACCTCGGCTAGTAATACAATGAAATTAATAATATTAAAGAAAAGAAATGAATAATTAAAATCCATGCACGGGAGATTTAGACTTCGTCCTCGGTTTGTTTACAACCAGTACACCAGGCCTACTTTGGGGGCCAAGGTTGCCGTTATTATGTGCAACATTGTGCGACATTAGCAATTTTCAAAGAAAAGTAGTATATGCATCGCTGGGCGAAACTGGGCGACATTAGGAGAATAGACTGTTAGGCAAAGTTAAAAAATTGGGTGCATATGGGCGACATTAAGCGACCTTGGCCCCCAAAGTAGGCCTACGTTCGGCATAAGCATTCGTCTTATAGATGTTGACGCCGTTGAATATGTTCGGCATAACCATTCAACTTTGCAATCATTCATTTGAATGAATTTGTTTTGGCCGTCGTCGACGCCTAAGGTGTCTATACTCATGTGGGATGCATTATTTTACTGAACTTTTTGAGTCAAAAACTTTTGCTCTGTGTTTTCAAGGCACGTCAGGACGTTCAACTGACAGGAAGACATTGAAAACATACCTTAATGACAACTTCAATTGCAAATACAACTGTAAAAACCCAATCGAAGTAGGCTAAAATCTAGAATGGAGAAGAGTTATTATTAATATATAAGCTAGTTTACAGGTAGGGAGTTTCTTTCATCAAAGTATGCGGCAGTGTGAATCTCTTCTAAGGCATGCTAAGAATTGCAATCGAACCCACCTCTGAGACCGTGGGTCCGATTCTCATGACACGTATGGGTGAAAAGAGTCAGTCAACACCCTACCGAGAGTCGTGGGTTTTCCCCGGGTACTCCGGTTTCCTCCCACAGGGAAAGTTGACAGGGTGGGTTGGGGATTAACCCCTTAACTGACCCTTCCACCGTAGCTGTGCACAGTGATCAGACATGAGTCTGCATCAGGTGGCTCGTACCTTATTTCTCTCGGACTGACCAAAAGGTTCAACAGGATCCTCTATGGCCAAAGACAGGCTGCTGATGGCAATCATTAACAAGATGACGTCATCAAAATATCGAAGATTCACAATCCAGTGACATAGTCTTCGTATACTGAAAGTTACAAGAATAAAACATTTTGTTTCTACTGGATAGTTCCATCAGTTCTAAACTGTTCTTCATAGAGGTCCAGTAAGGATCATCTCTTATTGATCCAGTGTTACTACAGGAGGAAACCTAAACTAAACTAACTTTATTTATACTGGATAGCTCTATCAGTTCTAAACTGTTCTTCCTAGAGGTCCAGTAAGGATCATCTCTTATTGATCCAGTCTTACTACAGGAGGAAACCTAAACTAAACTAACTTTATTTATACTGGATAGCTCTATCAGTTCTAAACTGTTCTTCCTAGAGGTCCAGTAAGGATCATCTCTTATTGATTCAGTGTTACTGCAGGAGGAAACCTGAACTAAACTAACTTTATTTATACTGGACAGCTCTATCAGTTCTAAACTGTTCTTCCTAGAGGTCCAGTAAGGATCATCTCTTATTGATCCAGTGTTACTACAGGAGGAAACCTAAACTAAACTAACTTTATTTATACTGGATGGCTCTATCAGTTCTAAACTGTTCTTCCTAGAGGTCCAGTAAGGATCATCTCTTATTGATCCAGTGTTGCTACAGGAGGAAACCTAAACTAAACTAACTTTATTTATACTGGATAGATCTATCAGTTCTAAACTGTTCTTCCTAGAGGTCCAGTAAGGATCATCTCTTATTGATCCAGTGTTACCACAGGAGGAAACCTAAACTAAACTAACTTTATTTATACTGGATAGATCTATCAGTTCTAAACTGTTCTTCCTAGAGGTCTAGTAAGGATCATCTCTTATTGATCCAGTGTTACTACAGGAGGAAACCTAAACTAAACTAACTTTATTTATACTGGATAGCTCTATCTGTTCTAGACTGTTCTTCCTAGAGGTCCAGTAAGGATCATCTCTTATTGATCCAGTCTTACTACAGGAGGAAACCTGAACTAAACTAACTTTATTTATACTGGATAGCTCTATCTGTTCTAGACTGTTCTCCCTAGAGGTCCAGTAAGGATCATCTCTTATTGATCCAGTGTTACTACAGAAGGAAACCTGAACTAAACTAACTTTATTTATACTGGATAGCTCTATCAGTTCTAAACTGTTCTTCCTAGAGGTCTAGTAAGGATAATCTCTTATTGATCCAGTGTTACTACAGGAGGAAACCTAAACTAAACTAACTTTATTTATACTGGATAGCTCT
>CACRXK020002870.1:20801-39867 GCA_902702795.2 Paramuricea clavata | reverse complement strand
GATAGAGACTGGATTGCTTCGCCATTGATTTGTTGACCCAGTTTTAGATCTTCAATATCCGTATGCACATCATCACATAATTCATTTGATAGTTGAGTGTGGGCTGAGGCAAATACTTGTGAATTATTTGCATGATAATTACACATCCGTTTACATAACTCTCTCATGATTTCGGTCGCATTTTCTCCATTGATGGAAAGCAATCCCTTATTCTTTCTCCATAGTATAGTTGATGTATCACAACTAAACAACTTCCTATCACCTCCAGGCTGTTCCCAAGTTCCTTTGAGTTGTAAATCTTCACTTACAAACTGTTTTAGAGACTCATAAGTACCTGACCATTAAATGCATAGCTTATCGCTTAAGCTGGTTGCCATATTGTTCATTGTACAAATGAATAAACAACTTTCAATCGCTAATAATCGTCAGGATAGTCTTTCATATAATTTTTCATCCATTCAAGTGTGTTGTATTGGATTGTATTACAAAAATTTTGAAATTTTAGAGAGCTCAACAAAGCACGTCTGCTCACGAAGAGGCATTATTGTGAAAAAAAAGTTCTTGTTCTCGTTTGACCGGGGCATGAGAGTTGAGAAAACTCTCATGCAAACTCTCACTTCTCAACTCTCATCAACTCTCATGCAACTCTTGTTTTCGTTTGACCGGGGGATGAGAGTTGATAAAACTCTCATGCAAACTCTCGCTTCTCAACTCTCATAAACTTTCATGTAAACTCTTGTTCTCGTTTGACCGGGGTATGAGAGTTGAGAAAACTCTGATGTAAACTCTCGCTTCTCAATTCTCATCAACTCTCATGTAACTCTTGTTCTCGTTTGACCGGGGCATGAGAGTTGAGAAAATTCTGATGCAAACTCTCGCTTCTCAACTTTCATCAACTCTCATGCAACTCTTGTTCTCGTTTGACTGGGGCATGAGAGTTGAGAAAATTCTGATGCAAACTCTCGCTTCTCAACTTTCATCAACTCTCCAAGGCTTAACCCAATCTAATCTTAAGTTTACTTGTTCTATTCCAATCTTTAGTTCCGAGCAAGAGTCCCCAACACCTGGGTGGACACAATCTAAGTTCAACAGCAATGCTCGTGAAATGGCGACCAGTGGAAGATGGGTTTGTTCATGGCATACTGCTGGGATATCGTCTGTATTATCGTCTAACCACCCTGCCTTTAATGCCACCGTTCAATAGAACAATGGCGCCTGACCAATTGGAGACGATGTTTGACGGATTTCTTATGTTCACTAACTACACATTTCAAATAACGGCGTTCACGTCGAAAGGAGAAGGTCCGTTATCCCAAGAAGTCGTTATTTCTACTGATGAAGACGGTAGGTGAAGTTAGATTTAAACCCGGCCCGGGCTGGATTAACCTTTCCAGGGCCGGGGGCAAAACTATTTTAAGGGCCGGTCACAAAATGCGAATTCGCCCGTGGCTGTGAAAAAATCCGATTTCTCCGGCTAGATCGGACATATAAAACTCATATTGCAGTTCCTCCGCTTAGAAAATGTTTCAGTTAGTCATGTTGCCAATCTACTCCCTCATACTGTCATAGAAGTCAGGGCCGCCCGGAGATTGGCGGGGGCCCGGGGCAAATTTTTTTTTAGGGGCCCCTCTAAAATTTTTTTCCGGAGAACAACCTCCCCCCCCGTCGCCAAAAAATTTTCGGTCAGTGTACCATTTTAGGGGTAAAAAGTTTTTTTCCGGAGTAAAAAATTTTTCCCGTCGAGTACGTTGCAATTGCTTTCGAGCCGGACTTTATCTCATTTTTTTATGCCAAATTTCGGTACTTAGCCCAAGAAAACAGATATCTTGTCCTTTGCGCGGAAATATTTAACACACAAAAAGACTGGGGCCCAACAAAAATTTTTCAGGGGCCCCCAGCACCTCGGGACCCGGGGCAATTTGCTCCCCCCCCCTCTCTGCGGCCCTGATAGAAGTAGAACATTAAATAGGTATAGATTGGTATAGATACTATAGACAATATAGACTCTGACATTTTGTTTGGCAATATGTTTTGTTTGACAATATACATTCTGACATTTTGTTTTTTTGGGCCGGTGGAAATCTAGGGCCGGATATTGCGGACCACTGGTATATATGCGGATCGCTGGTATTGCGGACCTCATTACGGACAGTTTAGAACTGATTCAATACCACAAGATCATTTAGTGAATCACTGCTCAATCTGATTACATATCTTTTGTTTTACAGTTGCGAGTAAATCACCACTTGGCTTCAAACTTGTCAACTTGTACCACATGCATGAGGTACCGCTGACATGGCATCCTGTACCGGATGGATATCTTAATGGAATACTTGTAGGTCAGTTTGTCTGAGATTTACGCGTTTGTCAGCGGATTGTGCAGAAATATTGATACGTATTTGCCTCTATATACACACGTAAAAACGCACCAGTTTTAACAAACCTACAGCAGACTTGTAGCAATGCTGTTCCAACAACTTGTCAACAGGATGTGTTCGCACTGCTTGTTCCCAGCTTGTTGACAACTTGCTACAAGGTTGTTGGGCTTAACAGACTTGTTACAAGTTGTTCCAACAACTTGTTATCGTCCTGCAATTCAACAATTTTTCAACAAGTTGTGAGTGACAACCTTGTAGCAACTTGATAAAATTGTTACAACTTGTTGACAAGCTTGCCACAAACCTGTTGCGAACACATCTTGTTGACAAGCTTGCTACAAGCCTGTTGCAAACGCATCTTGTTGTTGAACACATCAAGTTGTGAGATTTTTACGTTTTGTGTCAACTGCTGGGGCCACTTTCTGCTGCATGATTTAATAATTTATTTTAATCTTTCCAGGTTATCGTATTAAAATACGGATAATCTCAGATGCTATGTTGGATGCGTATGGGACTCAGCGACACATTGATGTTGATGCTAAGACATTAAGCTACACCGTGCGTGGTCTGCTAAATTTTGCTACATATACATTTCAAGTTGTCGCTGTCACTAAATATGGAGAAGGGGTGCATAGTCCCATCCTAAGAGCAAGTAAGTTTCTTATACGATACCTCTGTCAGCTCTAAACTGTCCTCCCAAGAGGTCCCTCTTATTGCTCCAGTGTTACTACAGGAGGAAACCTAAACTAAACTAACTTTATTTATACTGGATAGCTCTATCAGTTGTCAACTGTTCTTCCTAGAGGTCCAGTAAGGATCATCTCTTATTGATCCAGTGTTCCTACAGGAGGAAACCCAAACTAAACTAACTTTATTTATACTGGATAGCTCTATCAGTTCTAAACTGTTCTTCTCAGAGGTCCAGTAAGGATCATCTCCATTGATCCAGTGTTACTACAGGAGGAAACCGGAACTAAACTAACTTTAGTTATACTGGATACCTTTATCAGTTCTAAACTGTTCTCCCTAGAGGTCCAGTAAGGATCATCTCTTATTGATCCAGTGTTACTACAGGAGGAAACCTAAACTAAACTAACTTTATTTATACTGGATACCTCTATCAGTTCTAAACTGTTCTTCCTAGAGGTCCAGAGTAAGGATCATCTCTTATTGATCCAGTGTTACTACAGGAGGAAACCTCAACTGAACTAACTTTATTTATACTGGATAGCTCTATCAGTTCTAAACTGTTCTTCCCAGAGGTCCAGTAAGGGTCTTCTCTTATTGATCCAATGTTACTACGGGAGGAAACCTAAACAAAACTAACTTTATTTATACTGGATAGCTCTATCAGTTCTAAACTGTTCTCCCTAGGGATCCAGTAAGGATCATCTTTTATTGATCCAATGTTACTACAGGAGGAAACCTAAACTAAACTAACTTTATTTATGCGAAAGACAGATACACTAACCAAATGTATCAAATCTTTCAGAAACGTGCCCATGTGAAAAATACCTTACAACAAATTGGTACATGGTACCACCATACACAAACCGCACTGGTGACCAAGAGACTGGTATTTTTCCATGGTTACTAAATAACTTGGTCAAGGAATGTTGTGGAAATTGTGTAAACCGCCACGGGTGGTCAGAGATACTGTACAAGACAGATGGCTATGGTGGCGATGGATACAAAGATGAAATTTCCGATTTCTCTTCGATTTTAAATGAAGACACTGATTTTAGTTTTCCAGTGCAAGGCCATAGCTTGCAGGAGAAGTATGCCACGTTTTATTCATATGTCTATGCGATTGCAAGTCCTGGTGTGGCTTTCTTCATAGTGGACGACCCCCCGGATAAGATGCCGAACGCGATATTGGAAACTGTCAATGGTAACTGGGGAATGCTCTTGATTGTTGTAATATTCTCTTCTATTGCTGGAATTATCATGTGGATCTTGGTACGGAAACCTGTTCATTTATACTACACTTTAACTAACTTTATTTATCCTGGATAGCTCTATATCAGTTCTAAACTGTTCTTCCTAAAGACACAGAAAGAATCATCTCTTATTGATCCAGTGTTACTACAGGAGGAAACCTAAACTAAACTAACTTTATTTATACTGGATAGCTCTATATCAGTTCTAAACTGTTCTTCCTAGAGACACAGAAAGAATCATCTCTTATTGATCCAGTGTTACTACAGGAGGAAACCTAAACTAAACTAACTTTATTTATACTGGATAGCTCTATCAGTTCTAAACTGTTCTTCCTAGAGATCCAGTAAGGGTCATCTCTTATTGATCCAGTGTTACTACAGGAGGAAATCTAAACAAAACTAACTTTATTTATACTGAACAGCTGTATCAGTTCTAAACTGTTCTTCCTAGAGGTACAGTAAAGATCATCTCTTATTGATCCAGTGTTACTACAGGAGGAAACCTAAACTAAACTAATTTTATTTATACTGGATAGCTCTATCAGTTCTAAACTGTTCTTCCTAGAGGTCCAGTAAGGATCATCTCTTATTGATCCAGTGTTACTACAGGAGGAAACCTAAACTAAACTAACTTTATTTATACTGGATATCACTATCAGTTCTAAACTGTTCTTCCTAGAGGTCCAGTAAAGATCATCTCTTATTGATCCAGTGTTACTACAGGAGGAAACCTAAACTAAACTAACTTTATTTATACTGGATAGCTCTATATCAGTTCTAAACTGTTCTTCCTAGAGACACAGAAAGAATCATCTCTTATTGATCCAGTGTTACTACAGGAGGAAACCTAAACTAAACCAACTTTATTTATACTGGATAGCTCTATCAGTTCTAAACTGTTCTTCCTAGAGGTCCAGTAAGGATCATCTCTTATTGATCCAGTGTTACTACAGGAGGAAACCTAAACTAAACTAACTTTAGTTATACTGGATAGCTCTATCAGTTCTAAACTGTTTTTCCTAGAGGTCCAAAAAGGATTATCTCTTATTGATCCAGTGTTATTACAGGAGGAAACCTAAACTAAACTAACTTTATAGTTCAAATTTATAGTTCAAATATGTTCTATCAGTTCAAAGCTGTCTCCAGTAATAGACGTCCTTTATTGGTCCATTGTAAGTTAGTGAAGGATTGCTGATCTTTTTTGTCATGTTTCTAGGATGCTGGTACAAATGAATTAGAGTTTACAAGGAGATTCTTTACCGGAAGTGGTGAAGGTTTCTGGTGGGCTTTTATCTCCATGACAACAGTTGGGTACGTCAGCATTTTACATGCTTAATATTGTTTCAAATTTCAGATGCTGGTTAAACCATAACATTAAATTGTATTTCTAAATTCTATTTATTTACCACCAGCGGGAGGAAATGTTAAACAGCTGCAGGAAATTTGTTTGAATGAAGATTTGCTATTGAAAATTTGAAGGAAACCTTAACACCCATGACCCACTATGGGCGCAACGACATATGGTTGACAGACATTTTCCTTGAATTTAAAACCATGGTCAACTAGAACGCTATATGTTTATGCATATGCAGATTTAGCACAAAAATGCTCCGTTGGTCTGCAGGAAATTATTGTCTGCAGGTTGTGCTCCCATGAAGAAAAATCTTTTTACCTGCCCTGTTTGCCACCAAATACAAGACTATACTACATATAATGAAAAGAATGAACATTATTTTCTCACTCTGATAACTGCAGGTTGAACACCATCTGCTGCACGATAATGAAACTTGCTTATAACGCTACGATCTTGTTTAACGTTGATTCGAACCTGTTCTTTGTAGGTACGGTGATCGCAGTCCCCAATCATTTCTTGCCAGAATATTTTCAATATTCTGGGTGCTCGCTGGTCTCGTATTATTTTCAATATTAATGGGAAGCATTACTAATGCGCTAACTACTGTCACGTTTGCTTCGAAAAGTATTCAATTGTATGGAACAAAGGTTGCAGCAATCCATGGTTCTCCGTCCTACCGCGTTGGAATACGTAGAAACGCCAAGGTTAACCAAGGTTGGTATGCAGAATGTGAAGTTGTTGCTGTTGCTGTTGCTGTTGTTGTTGTTGTTGTTGTTGTTGTTGTTGTTGTTGTTGTTGTTGTTGTTGTTGTTGTTGTTGTTGTTGTTGTTGTTGCTGCTGCTGTTGCTGCTGTTGTTGTTGCTGCAATTGTTGTTGTTGTTGTTGTTGTTGTTGTTGTTGTTGCTGTTGTTGTTGTTGTTGTTGTTGTTGCTGCTGCTGCTGCTGTCGTTGTCGTTGTCGCTGTCGCTGTCGCTGTCATTGTCATTGTCGTTGTTGTTGTTGTTGTTGTTGTTGTTGTTGCTGCTGTTGCTGTTGCTGTTGCTGTTGCTGCTGCAGCTACTGCTGCTGCAGCTACTGCTGTTGTTGTAAAACCTTCAGGAAACATGGCTAGAAAACAATTTTCCCTGGTTTGTCCACCTTCGGGAAACATGGCTAGGAAACAATGTTTCCTGGTTTGTCCACCTTATCAAAAATTCCTTATTTTTCCCCCAGATAAAAATTACCATGATGTGTACGAACTACAGCACGACTTACGAGAGCGGAAAGTGAAAGGAGCTTTGTTAGATGGTTACCAGGCGGGAAGTTACAATGAATTGTTTGAAGAAGAACATATTCGTGTGAGAGAAATTATTGATTATAATACCGGTTATGGTATAGTACTGGGAGGCATACATCATCGATTGCAGGGATGCTTTCAAAATTATGTAAAACGAAAACGAAGCTTTATTGTTGATTATGTTGCTTCACAAATTAAAACAGTCAAGGTCAGTTTTTGTCAAACTCCGAGAAAAGCATGTTGCCTGCTCCAGTAGTCAAGATTTGATTCAATAATGAAAGGTTCTTACTGGACCTCTAGGGAGAACAGTTTAGAACTGATAGAGCTATCTAGTATAAATAAAGTTAATTTAGTTTAGGTTTCCTCTTGTAGTAACACTGAATCAATAAGAGATGATTCTTACTGGATCTCTAGGAAGAACAGTTTAGAACTGATAGAGCTATCCAGTATAAATAAAGTTGGTTTAGTTTAGGTTTCCTCCTGTAGTAACACTAGATCAATAAGAGATTATCCTTACTGGACCTCTAGCAAGAACAGTTTAGAACTGATAGAGCTATCCAGTATAAATAAAGTTAGTTTAGTTTAGGTTTCCTCCTGTAGTAACATTGGATCAATAAGAGATGATCGTTACTGGACCTCTAGGAAGAACAGTTTAGAACTGATAGAGCTATCCAGTATAAATAAAGTTCGTTTAGTTTAGGTTTCCTCCTGTAGTAACACTGGATCAATAAGAGATGATTCTTACTGGAAGAACAGTTTAGAACTGATAGAGCTATCCAGTGTAAATAAAGTTAGTTTATAGTCCTGTTTGTTTGTTTATATTTTCGTTTATCTTTATTCTTGCAGTATTGAATATTGTTTATTTTCTATTTCGCTTTTTAGAAAAATCCTAAAAGTGCAGCAGAAGCACAGTCAACGAATCTATTCAATCCAAAATCACCCCTGTTTGTGAAAAGCATGACTTTTACTCTAATTCTCTTCGTGACATCAATTCTTGTTGGTGTCTGTCTACATTTCTACTTTAGAAAACGCTTACGTAACAAAGTTCGAGATGAAACTGAGGGTGAGTTGTTTCATGATATTACTGGGTAAGCGTTGCCTGACAGCAGACGGTGGTCAAGCAATGTTGACACTTGTGCGGCCAAGAAAACTGCATCTCTAATTTATTAGCCATAAAATACAAGACTACACAAGTAAGAACGCACAAGTAGTTATGATATAACAAGAATGTTACAAGGTTGACGACACAGGCTGTAACAATATTCTTATTTCATGACTATATCGGACTTGTTGGAACAACCTTGCAACAACTCTGATACCATACCATACCATACCATACCATATACCATAGCGTACCATACAGTGAAACCCCGCATATATAAGAATCTATTAAGAACCTTTTAGGCTAAAATATTTTATTTAGACCCCTTTAAATAAGAACCAGTTCAGGCTAGAATTTCAAAACAGATTCCTATCAAACAGAGTCAAAATTAAGTCAGAAGTTACAATTTTCCATTTAAGTCATAAGTTACAATCATTTTCTGTCATTTTTTAGATCATTTGTGCATAATTTATATAAATCATATACCATACCTCCTCAAAATGAGTTTTCTCTTACACGAAAATAGGAACCTATTTAAGAACCTGTTTAGCCTAATTTCCTGGTAAGCATCATTTACATAAGAACCTGTTTAGGCTAACTTGGAAAATCTAGGTTCTCATATGCGCGCGGGGTTTTACTGTACCATACCATACCATAGCATAGCATAGCATAGCATACCATACCATACCATACCATACCATACCATAGCATAGCATAGCATACCATACCATACCATACCATAGCATACCATATCACACTAGATCAAAATACTAATTCTTTCCTGTATATTGTAACACAGTTAACGTCAAGAACATCCCGAAGGCCACTGGCGAAATATTGGAATCATTCTGCACGCGAATATCCTCTTTAAAGAAAGAACTTTATCAAAAACACACGAACGAACTTCGTGCTATGTCCGGCTTAAAAAGACGCGACGTTGAATACGACATCTTAAAACAAATGAAAGAGGACCAAGAGAATGCTGACGTCGAAAATATGCATTCGTCATGCTCTGATATCCATGACAACAAGTTTACTAGCCAATCATTGTTAATGGCATCACACAGTCCGGGTGATGACGTCGTCACAGGTGACGTCATACAGTTTGATGGCGTCACACCGTTTCATGACGTCATAGGTTTTAACCCTCATGGACTTTGTACCCAGGATAGTTTTGATGAATCTGTGAACTTTGAGTCACACATCCAGTTAGATTTGAGGTCAACGCAAGAACCTCCCCAAGTTGAGGCCCGGCCAGATATCGAGGATCTACAACGTGAAGCGTATCTCGCAGGATTGAAAGCTGAAGGAAAAGACGAATCGGGTCATCCGTTTGCTAAAATGTATCGGTATTTATGGGTGGAAAAATGATCTCGATAGATTGATACATGTTATCTAAATTAGATTATATGTTTGCCCTTACGGGCAAAACAGTCTGAAAATCAAAGCCAAGCTTAGGCACAATATAGATAATTCCTTAGCCAACGAAATAATTCAGACAATAAGCTTATAAATACTGTTCGTCAAAACTAAAAAATGTAGGATCTTGGCAACAACATTGAGGAACAGTTTTATTTTTTCATGCATACGTCATTAAGGATTCATACTTATAGAACAGTCAAGTTTCTTTAGTGTTGCACGTATTGTGGCGCATATAATCTACGGATGAAATCTTACATTACTTATATATACGCACTTTATAGCAGAAATTGCAAAGACATTGAGCTTATATTAGTTTTGTTTAAAACAAACAATAAAGATTAGATGATAAAGCTTTGTTCACGAATGAAAATATTTTAATACGTTGTGAACGAAAAAGCTGAATGCAACATCATTATGAACTTCGATATAAAACATGATTTATTCTGCAGGGGTGGAAAAGTATCGCCCCATGGGCCGTTTTTTGAGTTCTTAAAAAATATTTATCATATTTTCCCAAGAAAGAAAAAAAAAGACAATTGTAATAATTTAGATAAAAGGAGAAATTCAGAGGAAAAATTCTAACCAATACAAAGAGTGTTACCTGTACTGTAGGAATGAGCTCAGAAATGCAATTATGAGTGCATCCATCTTAATAGTGCGATAGTGTGTAAATGTATAGACTATAAGAATGATGTAACAAATGTTGTATAGCACATGCATTTTTAGCCAATCTGAGACACCTGATTTTCAAAATATTCTGGGAGAGCATGGATCCCCTGATAGTGCCCCCCTAGTAGTGGCATTTTTGCATCTGTATTTACCGCTTAGGATCAGACCCTTGGTGTAATATATGAACAACGAGAGCGAGTGTTTCACCGGGATATCCAAACACGAGAAAACAATGTATGAAAACACGATCGTGAAGCGCGAGTGTTTTCATACATTGTTTTCGAGTGTTTGGATATCCCGGTGAGACACGAGCTCGAGTTGTTTATATGGCTTCTCAAATGAATCGAGACATAACCAGGGGCGGCGGAACAGGGGGGCTAGGGGGGCTAAAGCCCCCCCAGAAGTAAAACTGCCCCCCCAGAAAATTTTGTTTTTTCTGGAAAAATTTTGATAATTAAGGAAAAATTTAGTGTATTTTTTGAAAATTTAGGTATAAGGGGAAAAATTTGCAATATTTTGTTTGAAAATTGTGTGTCCGGAAAAATTTTTTGTTATAGGTCGGGAAAAAAATTTTTCATCCCTTTTCTTGTATATGTCCGGAAAAATTTTTGTACCCCTAAAATGGTACACTGACCGAAATTTTTTTGGCGACGGGGGGGAGGGGGTAACGGAAAAAAAATTAGCCCCCCCAAAATGAAATCTGTTCCGCCGCCACTGGACATAACAGAATGTTTTCGTTTGCTGATTTGAATAGAATTCTTAACCAAGCATAACGTAATTAGCAATTCTATTCAAGTAATTTTGCATGCGTAATTAAGATATTTGATGAAAACACTAGTGACTTTCATCAAGTTTCACCGGGTTATCCAAATGGCATCTTGTGATGAAATATATGATTATCATGGCTGAATTGCTCATGAATTATTAATGAATTTGAGAAGCATGTTATCCAAATTAGCTTTACGTTACATTCCAAAAAGTAGTATTAAGATTCTCAGTGCACTAAAGACGCTAAGGCTTGATGAAACTCACACATAATAACTACTTGACTTGACTAGCAAAGCTTCCTGACGGGCCTTCGACCTGTCTGATATTTACATTAATTCTAGAATTACTAAGATATTTCTCAAGACACTGTAAACTTCGTCTTCGTTCAGATGATATATCTCGTTCACTGTCGTGTGTTAGTAATGTAGCAAGTTCTTGGTGACGTAATATCCTGGGTACAGCGTGATAGGCTAACCTGGCGTCACGTGACATCATGATAATATCACCACTGCGTAAATACATCGCACAGGGCGGCTCATCCAACGTCTGACCACCAAGCAGAAATATACATGTCTGACCAAAACTAAAATATTTGAAAATATAACAATTTACATATAACAGTATGTCAAATATAACATTTGTCCGTTAAGAACTGGTCATTATTTGTGGCGGGGGGGTGGCACCGAAGAGAAAAGGGTTGGATAAACAAAATTTTGAGTGAGTAAAAGGTTGGGTAAATGAAAAACAAAACAACTCAAGGGTTGGGTAATAAAAATGTATTGTAATTTCCAAAGCATGACTCACTCAAATATTGAAGACTAAAAAGCAATGTCAACAGTCATATGTCAATACAATATGTAAATCAATCAGAGTCATTATCTTGATCATTTTCCGATTTGTCAGGAGGCAAATGGTGTTTCCAAAGTCAAAGAAAGTACATGTGCAGACAACATGAAACTTTAGACTGCAGAAAATTACACAAGCAGTTATCAAACTCGTGTCACAGAAGTGGTAAGGGACATGTGTGACAAACTGAATGGTATCCTTTTGTAAAGTTTTTGGCCAGGGGTATTTATTTTTTAAATGATATTTGAGGTTGGGTAAAATATTTTTTTGACTTTTTAATGTTTGAATCAGCAACATTTTTTCCAAGAAAAACATTTCTTTTGGGTACCACCCCCGCTATAAATAATGACCTGGCCCTTATCAAAACAGTTGTAACTAGGCATATGCGTTATGTAAGGTAACAAATCCATTGTGGTCGTTATAAAAAGAAAATAAAAGTTCAGTTACCTAATTGAGAAGAGTGGAGCAGTGAGGTCCAGCTCTGAATGATCAGTGTGTCCAGAGAGGGTTGAGTCCATGTGATAGTAATTGATGATGGCTGCCTCTGGTATAAAACTATATACATAAACCACGATATTTAGTCAATAACTTTTTGCTTTGTAACACACGCGAATTCTTG
The DNA here is from genome assembly GCA_902702795.2 of Paramuricea clavata. Lineage (NCBI taxonomy): Eukaryota > Metazoa > Cnidaria > Anthozoa > Malacalcyonacea > Plexauridae > Paramuricea > Paramuricea clavata. The sequence goes on along the minus strand of CACRXK020002870.1, from coordinate 27,493 downwards.
ACTCAATCTCAGAATTTTGTTTATTCTTACCTGGGATAACCCATAGCTCGTGCGATACATTTGGACAACTCACCAAGATCACAAGGAAATGCAGTAAAATTTTCCTGGCAATATTTCTAAGAAAGTAGAGGAACGAGTGAACTCGGTTGGTCATAACTGCATTGGCAGTGCTGTTAATAATACTTAGACTTACCTTTGTGTCCCAGTTATAATGATATCCTAGAGTCACCCATCTTAACTGATCCATCAGTGTTTTCGACGGTTTAGAATTCGGTTGAGCGGTACATTTATCTAAACTAACAGACCAAAACTGATGTCTCAAATGTGGTGGTCCAGTGTAGGTAGTATTCTACAATAAGCTGCCTTGGTTTGTAGCTAAACTACCTTGAAATATCTTTTTCAGGTAGTTCAGACACAAACCACGACAGCTTATTGTAGAATACTACCTACACTGGACCACCACGTTTGAGATATCTTTTTCAGGTAGTTCAGACACAAACCACGACAGCTTATTGTAGAATACTAGTCTACCTACACTGGACCACCACGTTTGAGATATCTTTTTCAGGTAGTTCAGACACAAACCACGACAGCTTATTGTAGAGTACTACCTACACTGGACCACAACGTTTCAAATGTAAATTGCTAATGTTAAGCCATACTTATTAAAAGATTTATCATGAACCTCACTTTAAACACTGTTCTTCGTAAAGTTTCCACAAATTTTGATCTTTTCTTTCGACATGCGCGTCCAAGTTACACACGTTGGGTTTTCCAGGATAAGTCTCGACGCACTTTTTGATCCATTGCCGTTGGCCAGTAGGAGTAAATGGATTCACAATTATTTTGAAACCTTAAAGGAATATTAATTAACAATAAGCTCTATGGTTGGGTTTACCAAGCACTATCGTGCAGCAGGTGGGGGTCAACCTATAGTTATCAGAGTGAGAAAATGTTATTTGAACAAAGCATTGAGCACCTTTGTATTCCTCTATTTCATAACATTTCCAAGTTTCTTGATTATCCAATTCAAGTTGCAGAGTATCAAATTTAGTATCGTCCTCTAGTAAAGCACAGCTACATTCCTTCACCTTGTAATAAAACGGTAGAACGTGATAAATCGAGCGATGACGAGGTCATTTCTGACAAACTGATCCATGATCCCCAAACGGAGATCACTTTCAAACCTTTTTACCATGTTAAACATGTTGCCCAGGCTTTCAAACTTCGTTCAATTTTTGCGCGATTTTTTTTTACATATGTCAATACAATAATCAATATGTAAATCAATGAGAGTCATTATCTTGATCATTTTCCGATTTGTCAGGAGGCAAATGGTGTCTCCAAAGAAAGTACAGGTGCAAAACAACATGAAACTTTAGACTGCAGAAAATTGCACAAGAAGTTATCAAACTCAGTCACAGAAGTGGTAAAGGGCATGTGTGGCAATTGAATGGTACCTTTCGTAAAGGTTTTGGCCAGAGGTGGGTATTTATTTCTTAAAGGGGAAGTCAAGTCCGTTCTGCGCATCGGTTCTGCGCATAACAATAGAGGGCCCTCTGAGGTAAACATTGCCCAAATTTTGAATGTTTCGAATTTTTCTGAACACAAACTCTATTTCATATTCATGTAGAAGCATAACGAACCAAAATGGTGTTAGATATTCAGACAGTACATCATATTTTAAAAAATACAGCAGTTCAAAATGTAAACAAACCGTTTGTTTACATTACGGACTTGACTTCCCCTTTAATTGATATTCGAGGTTGGGTAAAATTTTTTTTGACTTTTTAATGGTTGGATCGGCAACATTTTTGGCAAGAAAAACATTTCTCTTTGGTGTAACCCCCCGCTATAAATATTAATGATCGCGGTCTCTTTTAATTTGGACTTTATATATGAAGGAAGAACATACAAAAACAGTTCTGAATTTATTCATTTCTTTTAAATATATATACACTCAAATTCAAATTACGCCTACATTCATCTCCTGCAGTACTTTAGTTTTCGCCCATTCCGCTATATTGCACATTTTGTGACGTCATCATAGTTGGCTTATTTTGCCGTAATCACAATGATCTATTCGGCGTTTTAAAACTGCAAGAAACTACACAAAAAACGGTACCCGTGCTTTCCAAGAATCCTCCTGTTCAAAATCAATCACATCTGAAAAATCTGGAGGTGGTTTACGCTGTTTATAACGTTTGAATTCGCGACGAAATTTTGGTAAACTCTCCGCCATCTTGAAAGAGGCGGGAGATGGGAGGATTGGTGTCGAGTGAAAAAGCAAGATGGCGACCTCTGGAGGGCAAAAAGACGAACATTTAATGGATTCTAGCGGGACGGTTTTCCAAGATAGGAGCCCAAATGAAGATGATTTTGATAGTGATTCTGATGATGAAGAAATTGTAAGTATGAAATTCTTGTACCATGCTTTTTTGAGCGAGAAAAAGGCATGCAAAATAACCCTAGCTTGTGAAATACACGAGCCACAGCGAGTGTATACGACCCCCAAATAGATATTAGCGCTGTATAGTTTATAGAAATGCCGTTTTCTTTAATAGTCGGTTTTATTTTTGTCCTGGGATAGTGAAATTCATGAATTAAAGTTGTACAGTATAAATAAAAGTGGGATTTATAAATGCCAAATGGATACACTCATACACTACCTGAAAAGTAGGCAAAATACAACTTACAAGGAGAACTTCGACGTTTCGAGCGTCGGGAATTTAGTGAGCTTCAATTGATGCTAAATAGACCTCTTTATAACCTTAACATTGTTTTTTTCCCCTTTTATAGACAAAGTTAAAATCTGGTATGTTGCTTTTAGTAGTTTATACCATGCAGTATAAAATAACACAACGTAGCTCAAACAGCTACATTGAGCAGTTGATATTTGAAGGAAGAACATTATTATAAAGTTTTAGTTTTGTCTTTTACAGAACTTTCAACCATTCCATTTTGTGAACTCCAAGCTCTGAAAGATAAAATTGGGGTGAAAAAGTAAGGACAAATACTGTAATAAGGACTTCATCCCAATATTTTCTATAGTATGGGAATTATGGGATAAATAGATCTATCTTACTTTTGTAAACATATTGTTTAGGTTTAATGCTGCTCTGCATGGCTCTTCAAATACTGTGAAGAATAGAAATGAATCAACACTGAAAAGAAAGAACAAAAACAGGTCTTCATGTTTGCTTGTCTTGTTACTGTAGTTACTCGTTAGTTGCTTGTTAGTCCTCATTTTTTGCTTGTTAGTCCCCATTTGTTGCTCGTTAGTTGCTCGTTAGTCCTCATTTGTTGCTCGTTAGTCCTCATTTGTTGCTCGTTAGCCCTCATTTTTTGCTCGTTAGTTGCTAGTTGGTCCTCATTTTTTGCTTGTTAGTCCCCATTTGTTGCTCGTTAGTTGCTCGTTAGTCCTCATTTGTTGCTCGTTAGTCCTCACTTGTTGCTCGTTAGTCCTCATTTGTTGCTCGTTAGCCCTCATTTTTTGCTCGTTAGTTGCTAGTTGGTCCTCATTTGAGAATTTCTCATTAGCACCCATTTAGGAGTTGTCAATTAGTGCCCAATGAAGAGTACTTGACAGTTCTAATTTGAGAATTGCTCATTAGTGCTCATTACAGAATTGATTATTATTATTGTTCACTGTGATTATTACAAATGTTGCTTGTTAAATAGTATTAATTTAAGAGTTGTCAATTAGTGCTCCGTTTAAGAGTTAGTTGTTCATGCTAATTAAATAATTGAGTTTCTCATTAGTTCTTATTTGAGAGTTGCTTGTTAGTGCTTGTTAAAAAATTGACAATTAGTGTTCATTAGAAATAGCTTGGTAGAACTTGTTAGCTCTATAAATTTGAGATTTGCTCAATTCTTGTCAATTCTCCATGTAATGATAGCTTATTACCCTTCATATAGGATTTGCTTTGGATTTCTTTGAGATTAGTGCTTATTTTTATCATTAACTTAATTAGTAAATCTTATATTATATCTTAGACCTCGTGAAATGTCATCAAAGAGACCTGTGTCAAAGTTTAAACAAGTTGTGCCTGTCACAAAAAAGGTTATTTAAAATATCCTGTGTTTATCTCTCATGTTGGGACAATAAATTTGTAGTTTCTACTAACAGTATATTTTTCTATTTAGGTGTCCAGGGATCCTAGATTTGACAATCTCTCTGGAAAATTTAATGAAAACATGTTTGAAAAAGCTTACTCATTTTTGGATGATATAAGAAGCCAAGAAAAAGAGGTGAATAATATAGAGAATAGATCGTTTGATACTGTGAGGCATTTAGCCAATATCCTAAGGGTTTTTCTCAGCCCTTAAAGTAACAGTTTGTACGCGATTATTTTTAGCAAGTGAAGAAAGCCATTACCAGGGAGAAGGACCCAAATCAGAAAACAAAACTGCATTCATTGCACAAGAGAATGGTAAAATAGTTATTTTTGTTGTTGCTATTGTTGTTGTTGTTGTTGTTTCTGTTGTGCTGTATTACTGAACTCTTTCTTCATAAATTTAGGAGCAAGCAGAAAAGTCGAGAAATCTCAAGAAAATACGAAAAGAAAAACAGAAAGAAAGAAGCCAGAAAGAACTATCTTTGATAAAGCAAGGAAAACGACCATTTTATTTAAAGAAATGTAAGCATCTTTTAACATACTTTTATTGGCTGTTTCGTTTGCCTGGTGTAAGTTACTGCCTATTCTGCATTTTCGTTTGTTCCTAGTGGCAGAAATGCTGTATTCTTATGTAGAGTTAAATAGAGAAATGTCGTAAAAACTAACCTCTGTACAAATATTGAAAATGCAGAATAGGCAGTAACTGAAATCAGGCCAGCATTACATTAAATACTTCGACACACTTTGTTTTTCGGCCAGCGATTGAGGCAAGTTGCAAACGACTTACTTTATTCTCAGATTTAGCGATAAACAACGTCGCGTTATATAATTCACAGTTCACAGTTGAAGCCATATTTCAACCGTGATATGTAAATTAGAATAAATAGTCATGGGCGTGATTTATGGCCATAATAAATACCCCTGGCCGTTGTTAAATTATTTCCATTACGATTTATTTTAGCGGAAAGAAAGAAACTAGAATTAGCTGAGAAGTATAAGACTTTGAAGGGATCGAAAAAACTTGATCAATATATGAATAAAAAGAGGAAGAAAAATGCGATGAAACAACGCAAACGTCTGCCCAAAGAACGTGAATGAAATTGTCGCATCATCTGTCTAACAAAAGCTGGAAGATAACATTCCGTGGTAGCTCCTTCTGTCCTTGGCTGCGGCTGCCTTGGCAAAGTCATGATTGGTCCCGTACCGCAGTTTACCGAAACCTGTCGTCTGTCGCGGACGTTGCCCAGTGACTAAATTGAGCCTTTGAAATGGAAGAACAAAAGAGTTTACTGTATATATTTGTTACTATAAACTACAGGATTATATATAAAAACTGCGTGTGATAAATTACATGACTGATAAATTACATGACTGATTTTATGCATGATTGGTTTCTTACAGTAATCTACTAATCTTTACAAAAAGTTAAGAATTTATACGTCAGAGGCTACTATGGCAAAAAAGTCCAAGTTTTAGAGGTCGCGCGTTGGTCTTAATGTACATCAAATTGTTTGGTGCTTTGATAGTTCATAAAACATCTTCTAACTTTACACCCTATGAATTCAAATGTCATTTTAAGCCATCCTTTTTTTTGCGCAAGCCATTTCAAAGCGGGTTCGTTTAATAGAGTTTTACTCTGATCTCAATGTTAGTCCAGTCAATTATAGATCAGTCATCGGCAGCTACTGACGATTATCCGACAGTTTCCGATTGACGATTGAGCGTCTCGTTGCTATGGAGCTAATTCAATATGGCTGCCACAAAATAGCAGAAAATTGTGTTTTTCTTCCAAAAATCATGTAAATCTATTTCATTTCTTAAAATGGATGAGCTAGAATCATTAAAAGCAAAACTAGACAGTATTACAGTCACTCCACCGGCCATTGAACTGCCGTAAGTATATTTATTTAAATTTGTTTGAATTTTTGACATTTTTGTTCGTTTTGCTTTGAAAATTTGGTGTATGAATATTGTGTCACAAATTTGTGTGTTGGTTTGTTTGGTACAGGATGCCAAAGGAGGAGAACTTGCCCGAAACGTACAAGACAAACACAGATAAAGAGAATCTTATTCTGTCGTGTTGTGAAAACTTTCGACGGCAGTTCGTTCACTTGTATCGAGACAGGAAGCCTCTTTTATTATGTCCTCTCAATGAGGGTGGTATTGAGGTACATACATACTCATGCATACATTTTTACCTCACTCTCTAATTGTGCTTTTTGGTCGACCAATTGCATCAAGATTTACGCTTACAGCTATACTTATATTACTTAATTAGCCTAGACTCATTATCTTTACAACACTTGTGATACTACTTTCTTATTAAACTATGTTTACCTAACCCACCCTGTCAACTTTCCCTGTGGGAGGAAATTGGAGCACCTGGAGAAAACCCACGACTTTCAGCAGAGTGCTGACTGACTCTTTTCACACAAGTTTGTAGCAAGAATTGAGGCTCAATTGAACCCACAAACTCAAAGGTGATTGAAAGGCACTTAATTATACCATCAAAAACATGACATTAAATAGTATTTCTTAGGTATAGTAAGAGAGTGCTGAAGGGGGGGGGGGGGG
>CACRXK020002870.1:4134-20763 GCA_902702795.2 Paramuricea clavata | reverse complement strand
GCTGATGAATCCCAGTCCCAGTGCATGAAATCCCATTTTCCCACCCAAAAAATAAGCAAATCCCAGTTCCCATTTTACCCCTTCAGGACCCTCTAGTAAACTCACTGTCTACACTACCCTACAGCATCTTAATTCACTAAAAAGATTACATGATAAAAGCTATAAGTTGTTTTGTCATATATTATACCAAGAAGTACTTGGCCAATTTTTTTAAATCCTGAATGCTGATCAGTTACCACTGTTCTTACTTGTAATTATAATGTAAACACTATAAGCATAAAATGGAACGAAGGTAACCAAGCATTTATATTACATATGTGTGAGAACTGGTGACAGGTCAGTATTGATTGAAATGCACATTAATTAACTCATGATGCTGCAATGCACCCTAATCAGGGGTGTTGCTAGAGGAGGGGTGGGGGAAATTTTTACAGTCTTTGGGGAAAAAATATTTTAACGCCTGTCTGGAATGCCCCCCATGGACAAGATTTCTTGGAAAGTATGTGTTCATCTTGCAGAAATGACTAGGCAATATTTCACTTACACCCCCCTCACTCCCCAAGAAAATAGCAGCTACAGTAGTGATGCCCTGGCCCTAATATGCCTTGCTTTGTTGTTTGACTCTGCTGAAATCCAGGACTTACTGGTTCATCATATAATAATTTTATTTTTACAGAAATTTATCTGCACAACAGTGCGTCCCACTCTCCTGCCGTACAAAGAGATTTACGATTATGACAGATGCGCCCAGTTTGTTGCAGATTATATCACATTTGATGTTCTAGATCCCATCATAGACCTTGTAAGTTTTAACGAAAATTATATCTTTTCTTTAAATTTTAAGCCTGTGATGCATGATGGGAATAAAATGATCTGCATGCAGTCATTATTTTTTTGGCCCGAAAGCTTTTAGTGACTTTCCATATGAATGTCCCAAAATGACATATAACAATAACCTTGGTGGACAGTTTAAGTTGTTGCAGATCGGCAAATAAGTTGTAACAACGTTGTTGTCAAGCCGATATCAGGATGTGTTCGCACTGCTTGTTCCCAGTTGTTGTGACAAGTCTGGAACAAACTGTTATCACCTTATTGCAAGGACGATGATGGTAACAGACTTGCTACAAGTTGTTCCAACAAAACAACTCATCAACTTGTTAATATCTTGTTATGTACAGACAATACTACCATTTTCGAGCTTCCGTGAAGCGTGCATTTATAACTACGTTTCAAAACGTTTCTTCAGCATGAGTTTGTCATTCATAACTTTTTGTTTTGCAATAGTAACTTTTGTGGGCGTGGTGTCAAGCACATTGTTTTGCACGCGAAAATTTCTTCTTATTTTTCACACGGACTGACTTTATACTGACAAAATTGCTATAAGAAAGCGAAATAACAGATTTATAGCACCTTCTGGATATGTTTACGTAACAAACCTCTGTAATACAAGCGTCCTTTTGAGTTTTGACGCCGAAATTCAAAGTTTCGCATGCAAAACAATATGTTCTATACCACGCCCACAGAAGTTATTATGTCAAAACAAAATGTTTTAGGAGCGAAATAAAAAGTTTTGAATGACAAACTCATGCTGAAGAAACGTTTTAAAACCTAGTTATAAATGCACGCTTCACGGAAGCTCGAAAATGGTAGTATCACTATCAGACTTGTTGAAACAACTTGTTGCGAGTCTGTTGGCCTCGTCAACCTTGTAACAAGATGATAACAACTTGTTCCAGACTTGTCAACAACTGGGAACAAGCAGTGCGAACACATCTCGTTGACAAGCTGTGAGGTTAGGATTAGGTTTTGGACTAGGATTGGATTACGATTGGGCCTAGGATTGCAAGGTTACAGTGGATTGATTTAGCTTAATTTTTTTCCATAACCAGCCATTGGTAGTTGCGTCCCCAACGACGACCATAAGGCGTCAGAAAGGAAATTGTTTTGAAATGAGTATCGTGTTATGTTCGTTGTTGATCGGCGCTGGTTACGACGCATATTGTGTGTGTGGTTACGCCACGCGTGAAGTTACATTGATGGATCAAACTAGGGATATCTGTCCTTTGTTGAAACAAGAAAATAAGGTGAGTTGACTCGATCCACCATAAATGCAAGTCAAGATGCGTCATCGGATTATCCGTGCGACTGATCAACTGCCTTAATTGCTGTAAATACAAGATGAACTTTGTTGAGCTTGATCTACAGGGGGACATCATAAAAAACTGCACAGTTCGAAAATATCCGCTAAGCTAAAAAATTTTCCGCAAAATTTATGAAATTTTTACTGATGCATACATGGGTAGTTTGGGGTCTGCTAGTGTCTATACCACTAAAAATTATTTTGAGAAGTAAATTTTTCAGTGCCGGAGGGTTGTTTTTAAACACCACTTTGAAGATGGCTTGGGAACAAAACTGGAAGGGTTAAAATCCGTAGGATGCAAATTTAGAAGGTGTTTTATGAACTATTGGCAAAGGACCAGACAATTTGATGTACATTAAGGCCTACAGAGTAGTCTCTTATGCATAACTTTTTCACTTTTTGTATGTAAGACAGTCTTAAAATATCAGTCGGTGACGAACATTGTCCGACCCATTCGCGAATAATTACTAACTAGACCATAGGCTTAGTAAAAAGAATATTTCAATAACTAAGTTTCTGATCGAGTATATAACTCCATCTTCAGGTTAAAAGTGACTAAAAATATAACTTGTAATTGTTTTTATAATTTTAAAGGTTTTTTTTATATCTTTATAATCACTTTTAACCTAATTATTCAAACACATAATTACTAAAATGCGGCTTAGAGAAAGTTCCGTCATACATAATTTGTGTCTGTTTTCCAACCCAAGCTTAACTCAAAGTTTTTGGACATCAACCGGACATCACATTTAACTGACATATGTCCGACCCAAATTCAAAGTCATCAAGCATTTTGTCATCGACCGATATTTGAAGACCTGTGTAAGAAATCAATCTGACACCAACAGCCGTACTGTACATTAGTTTCCAATGTTGTTGTTGTTTTACAGTGGACAGCGAAGAAGGAGAATAAGGAAGTGAGTAAATACGCCGTGAAACCTCCGAAAGATCTGGCGAGTAAGTTCGAAGCAAAACTTGCAGCGAAAGCAAGAGGAGAGGAGGAAGCTTTGGAAAAGAAAAGACGGGATGAAGAGGCCGCGAAAATTGCTGTAAGATTCTTTGTTTTGTCACAATTTAGGAAATACTGGGATATAAATGAAGATTACCTACATTGGGGCATTGGGGCTCTTCAATGGACCTACTCCCTTATGAACAAAATTTTGATCTAGACAAGTCCAGACAAAAATTTCATCACTGCTTGAAAGAGCATCACAAAATTAGTAATATTCCGAAGTTTCGTTGCGAAATGTTGTAAAATGCGGATAACATAGCGCTGCGAAGTTTGCTGTTTTTCAGTCATTTTGTCGTGCGTAATACAAAATGACTGAAAAACCGCAAACTTCGCGGGACTATATTATCCGCATTTTACAACATTTCGCAACGAAACTTCGGAATATTACTAATTTGGTGATGTTCTTTCAAGCTGTGGTCTAGACTTGTCTAGATCAAAATTTTGTTCATTAGGGGAATAGGTCCGTTCTGATTCCCGTGCTCATATTTTCGTACAATCTCGCATATTTTTCCTTGATTTTTCTCGTCTTGCGCGCGTCTTTTTGTGATCCAGCATTCTGTCATTTCTCTTCCTTTCGTTCCATTTTTCATCATTAAAGTTTGCGTTGTCGCGCGTTTTACAATTTATAGGAACTGGAGAAGCCGAAGCCGGACAAACTTCATGGTCTCAGAGTTCATTGTTGGGTCCTAGTTTTGGCGGGAAAACGTGAAGTGCCAGAAAGTTTCTTCCTTGAGGCAACAACCGGCCAATCATATGCCCTCGATTTCTCAGGATATCTTGGTGTAGAGAGTATTTGGAATAATAGAAACTACTGGATCAACATGCAAGATTGTTCTCAAGGAGTTACGGTGAGATTTAGAGCTAAGGCATGCACAAGCGTTCTAAACAGGTCTCCTTAGACGGCAGTATAAGAGAAAGTTATTCCTTTGTAGCCAAGTATTACAGTACTAGATATGGCAACCGGCAGTGTTTGGTATACGTACACGTAAAAATCTCACAACTTGTCAACAAGATGTGTTCGCGCAACAGGCTTGTAGCAAGCTTGTCAACAAGTTGTAACAATGCTGTTATTTTATCAAGTTGCTACAAGGTTGTCACTCACAACTTGTTGACAAACTGTCGAATTGCAGGACGATAACAAGTTGTTGGAACAAGTTGTAACAAGTCTGTTGAGCTCAACAACCTTGTAGCAAGTTGTCAACAAGCTGGGAACAAGCAGTGCGAACACATCCTGTTGACAAGTTGTTGGAACAGCATTGCTACAAGTCTGCTGCAGGTTTGTTACAATTTGTACGTTTTTACGTGTGTACTCGGAGGAACTTTCAAACTTGGCCATTATTTTTATATTTTTACAAGCACTATACACTATCCCATTGTTCTTATTTATGATCATTGTAAGTTACTGTTTTCAGGACATGTCTTATGATCTTGGTGATGCGGCTAAATGGGAATTCCTGTTTCCAACATTGGACAAACCTTTACTTGGGTTACCTGCCATGGATGAAGGCAATCTGGATCTAGACGATGAGGAAGTAAGGCTGACTGATGTACCGGCCGAACGACTGGGTTTATGATCGACTGACTATTGCAGTGCGTCTACAGTAAGTGGGACCACTCAGAGAACACTAACCAATCACATTGCAGAACAAAAATAGAAAAAATCAACAAACGGCGCAACGAGCTTTAGTTTGATTAGATTTCTATTTTTGTTTTGCAATGTGATTGGTTAGTGTTATCTAAGTGGCGTTAGTGGCCCCACTTACAGTAGACGCATTGTAAACCAACTAACTTACTGACAGACGAATGAAACGGTCAACCGACCGACTGACAATTTCTGTGTTTCAGGACGAGGAAGAATCAAGTGGAGGTTTTGACCTTCCGCCATCTTGGGTAGATCCCATTTATATTTCGCCAAGAGGTGAGCTTTTTATCATCTCTTTCCCAAATTTATATTCCTACACACGTAAAAATCTTGTAGCAAGTCTGCCAACAAGCCGTCAACAAGTTGTCTTCGCACTGCTTGTCCCAAGTTGTCAACAAGTTTGGAACAAGCTGTTAACAACTTGTAACAACTTGATGACATTATCAGACTTGTTGCAAGGTTGTTCCAACAAGTCCGACACAGTGATGGTATAATAGTATTGTTACAACCTTGTGTCGTCAGCCTTGTAACATTCTTGTTATATCATGACTGTATCAGACTTGTTAGAACAACTTTGTAACAAGTCTGATAATGCCATCAAGCTTGTTACAAGTTGTTAACAGTTTGTTCCACTAAACTTGTTACAACAACTGGGAACAAGCAGTGCGAACACAACTTGTCGACAGCTTGTGAACAGATTTGTAACAACTTGTTTGCAGACCTGTAGCAACTTGTGCGTTTAAATTACTTGTGTACAGTTTAAGTCAGTTACACACATTTAAGTTGTTACAAATCTGTTCACAAGTTGACGACAAGTTGTGTTCGCACTGCTTGTTCCCAGTAATTGTTGTAACAAGCTTGATGATATTATCAGACTTGTTACAAGTGTGTTCTAACAAGTCTGATACAGTCATGATATTACAAGAATGTTACAAGGTTGACGACACAAGCTTGTAACAATATTGTTATATCATGATTGTATCGGATTTGTTGGAAAAATCTTGCAACAAGTCTGATAATATCAACAAGGTTGTTACAAGCTGTTGACAACTTGGGACAAGCAGTGCGAACACAACTTGTTGACGGCTTGTTGGCAGACTTGCTACAAGATGTGACATTTTTACGCGTGTTTGTGATTATATTTGACTTCTTCCAGACTTTCAAACTCGATGTCCGATGGGTAAACGAACAATTCTGTTCAAGAGAGCAAAACAAGAGAATTTCGCAGAATATTTGTGCAAAGATGGCTTGGTTATGAGGTTGTCTTCTTATGCTGATTATGAATGTGAGTAGATTATTAAATGATCTTTAGGATACATGATTCCTAATTTACAAAAGTAATCATATCAATTGTTAGAATGTCCAGTAAAGTATAATATTTCATCTTTCTGGTAACTGTATGACGGTACACACAAGTTGTAACAAATCTGCAGCAAACTTGTAGCAATGCTGTTCCAACAACTTGTCAACAGGATGTGTTCGCACTGCTTGTTCCCAGCTTGTTGACAACTTGCTACAAGATGGTTAAGCTCAACAGACTTGTTACAAGTTGTTCCAACAACTTGTAATCGTCCTACAATTCAACAATTTGTTAACAAGTTGTGAGTGATAACCTTGTAGCAACTTGTTAAAATAACAGCATTGTTACAACTTGTTGACAAGCTTGCTACAAGCCTGTTGCGAACACATCTTGTTGACAAGTTAGAAGATTTTTACGTGTGTGTATAGGAAAGTACAAGGTTATATTTTCGTTTTGCAGTAAAAGAGCTGGTGGAAGTGACTGATACTTATAAACATCGTGCAGACAAACTCGATAAGAAAATTCATAATCATTCGACTGGGATCATAACGGAATATTTTAATCCTGGCCGTCTGGACTGTCTAAAAGGTTTGTGAATCATAAATTATACCAAACACCACTGGTGGACGAACCATGATAGGAATCAATGCATGTTTTTGAATGTACGTTTACATTGTATCAGATAGGTTTCCATAGCGACGTGAAAAACACGTATCAGTACCTTTTAGGAACGCTTTTTTCAGAGGAATTATTGCAACGGAGAGATGTTGTTTCGCTCAACTTCTCAAAGTTGTACATTCCGTATCGGATGGGTGCTTTTTCGCGCCGTTACGAAAACCTATTCGGTATAGTGGAAACTTACAGCCGTATAGTGTGGGTTATCTGATGTTGTACGAAACTGTTATTTTGCTGTAGAACATTGTTACAAAGCTACAACACCCGGACCCGAATCAGAAAGGACCATGCATTTTTACTCAAGGTAAGTAAACGGAAATAATAGCGAGCTTAAGGAGGCGACGTTTTTGTCAACGGTTTCTTCAAAATATTGACAAAGTAAACGTCGTTTTGACCATTACAGTGCAAGGATAGATGGCTTGGTCAAACAGGAAGAAAGTTCAATAGAAATGACGCAAAGCTTCATGGGAAGAGATGATTATTTGTATTATCGTCACGTGACGTTTGGTACTCGAACAAAGAAATTTGGTCCGACTCAGTCAGTCAACTATAGACCTATTGTCGTAAGTTACGCTATGAGCGTTTGCTTCCTGAAATATGTTTGATTTTCTAATTATACGATCACCTTAGTTCTTGTGGTAACACTGGATCAATAAGAGATTATCCTTACTGGATCTCTAGGAAGAACAGTTTAGAACTGATAGAGCTATCCAGTATAAATAAAGTTCGTTTAGTTTAGATTTTCTCCTGTAGTAACACTGGATCGATAAGAAATGACCCTTACTGGATGTCTGGACCTCTAGGAAGAACAGTTTAGAACTGATAGAACTATTTAGTATAAATAAAATAGTTTAGTTTAGGTTTCCACCTCTAGTAACACTGGATCAATAAGAGATGATCCTTACTGGATCTCTAGAGAGAACAGTTTAGAACTGATAGAGCTATCGAGTATAAATAAATTTAGTTTAGTTTTCGTCCTGTAGTAACACTGGATCAATAAGAGATGATCCTTACTGGACCTCTAGGAAGAAAAGTTTAGAACTGATAGAGCTATCCAGTATAAATAAAGTTAGTTTAGTTTAGGTTTCCTCCTGTAGTGACACTGGATCAATAAGAAACGATCCTTACTGGACCTCTAGGAAGAAAAGTTTAGAACTGAAAGAGGTATCCAGTATGAAAAAATACAAAAAATACAAAACAATGGACACTCCGAAAACGGTTAACATTTTGATTCGACGTTTCGACTAGCTTGCAGTCATCATCAGGAATGACGCTACTACGAAATACAAAACTATATATACAAGATCAAATTAATGAAATATGATATGTGTTAGTTAAAAATTATGAGTTCCTTAGAGGCTTTACATCCGTGGTTAAGTTCCGGTCTCTGGCGATGAATATATAGAGATTCTTTAAAAAGTAATAAAGACCAATGTCTGGATTTGTCTATTATTCTACAGTTGTTGAAAATAATTGATTCAGAAGTGAAGTCGTCTAGATTAAATAGTGTATGAGGAAGATTAAATAGCGTTCTATAATACAGGAAGTGTTCGCATGAATTTATGTGTTTGTAAATCTCTGATTCTTTACTGCGGGCATGCTCTTTTAGCCTTGCATCAGACAGCGATCTGTCTTTCCGATGTAGGAAGCTTTACATCCAGGGCAACTAAATTTGTATACTACACTGCTTTGTAGTTCTTTAGGAGTCCGGTCTTTCATGCTTAGGAAGGTGGTAGTGCTGGTGGTGTCGTAAATAATGATGAATTGAGCGCGTCGTTTCAGCAAGCGTGTTAGTTTAGTGGTGCAGGATTTAATTAACATGTTTCCTCTTTTACCAATGAATGGTAGATGAATCCAGATCTTGGGAGGGTCTGTGACACTGTCTTCGGTGTTGATGGTGATGATGGTGTATGAGTAATGTTAGTTTAGTTAATAGTTTGAAAACACACCAAAACGATGCTTTGAATAAATTTATAGAAAATTATAGAAAAGTTTCACCGTAACTCAGCGAAGCAAGCGAACGACGATGTTGCAGAGCGTTCGTTCTTGGTGGCGGAAGAAAGAATAAGTTTAATATTTCATTTGGAAGAAGACAGAGTCACAGCTTCTACACGAGAGTTTGTGAAACCCCCGAACACGGAGGAGAAAAGTGACACGTTAACAATGACTCCTGATATGACGACAACATTCCAGGTGGACCCGCTCCTGAAGCCTCAGAAGGACCTGACAGTTTACAATATGTTGGTGTTCTTGATCAGAGCTGAAGAAGACAGCATCGCACAGATCCGTGCTATGGAAGACGAGGTTTGTCATTCCGGGGAAATTTCTCCAGGGAAGCCTCTCGAAAGGGAAATGCTCCAACCTCGTTAAAAAATGCCTGTCTCTTTTCTGTTACAGGTTGTGAATTTTTTACGTGTGGACTGAAGATGATAACGAATCTGTCATTTAGATCAATCTAAAACTCTGCCTGTCTTACTAGGTCAAAGAGATTTTAAAAGAGCGGACGATGGAAGAAGCTTCGTGTACTCTGACAATCTCTGTGTATGATACTGAAAGAAACGAGAAAGCAAAATTACACAGAGCAGAACTGGTACGTCTGAACAAACACATACAAACACATCTTTCCTTTTAGATTTGAAAACCATTTGCTGAATTGCTGTTGCACTTATAGTAAAATCGTGTATAGTTAATCAGTGGGCATTATTTATGGCGGGGGGTGGTACCGAAGAGAAAAGGGTTGGGTAAACAAAATTTTGAATGAGTAAAAGGTTGGGTAAATGAAAAACAAAACAACTCAAGGGTTGAGCAATAAAAATTTATTATTGACTCACTCAAATATTAAAGATTAAAAAGCAATGTCAACAGTCATATGTCATGTAAATCAATCAATCATTCAATCAGAGTCACTATCTTGATTATTTTCCGATTTGTCAGAGACAAATGTTGTCTCCAAAGAAAGTGCATGTGCAGACAACACGAGACTTTAGACTGCAGTAAACTACACAAACAGTTATCAAACTTATGTCACAGAAGTGGTAGAGGACATGTGTGATAACTGAATGGTCTTGTAAAGTTTTTGGCCAGGGGTGGATTTTTATTTTTTATTAATTGATATTTGAGATTGGATAATTTTTTTTCTCTCTTTAATGATCAGCAAAGGTTTTTGGGAAGAAAACCATTTTCCTTCGGTAATAATGCTCGTTCTTTTCAATAATAAAATAATAGTGCTCATTCTTTTCATTATACGCCGCAGTCTTGTGTTTTGTGGCGAGTAAACGGAAACGAGGGATGACACCTACCAATAGCAGTAGAAATTAAAATTTAACTCCGCCATTTCGTTTTTTCTTCCTCCAGCAACGCAAGGCTGAAGAAGACGCGAAAAAGAAACACGAAACAGAGATGGACTATCTCGCGCCATTCCTCGCGCAGATTGGCGATCCAGGCCACTTGAGCAGAGCTGAAGCTTATAAATTGAAAGAAGAATGTTTGCAGGATTTGAAACAAAGATTGATTGACAGAGCTAACCTCATTCAAGCCAGGTTTGAAAAGGTATGGTCGGAGTCACGGAGAACTTTAGCGCACTACACACGCAAAAATCTCACATCTTGTAGCAAGTCTGCCAACAAGTCGTCAACAAGTTGTGTTCGCACTGCTTGTTCCAAGTTGTCAACAAGTTTGGAACAACTTGTAACAAGCTTGATGGCAATATCAGACTTGTTGCAAGGTTGTTCCAACAAGTCCGATACAGTCGTGATATAACAATATTGTTACAACCTTGTGTAGTCAACCTTGTATACACGTAAAAATCTCACAACTTGTCAACAAGATGTGTTCGCAACAGGCTTGCAGCAAGCTTGTCAACAAGTTGTAACAATGCTATTATTTTATCAAGTTGCTACAAGGTTGTCACTCACAACTTGTTGACAAATTGTTGAATTTCAGGAAGATAACAAATTGTTGGAACAACTTGTAACAAGTCTGTTGAGTTCAACAAAGTGTGTTGTCAACGGCTTGTTGACAACTTGTCAACAAGCTGGGAACAAGCAGTGTGAACACATCCTGTTGACAAGTTGTTGAAACAGCATTGCTACAAGTCTGCTGCAGATTTGTTACAACTTGTGCGTTTTTACGTGTGTAACATTCTTGTTATATCATGACTATATCGGGCTTGTTAGAACAACCTTGTAACAAGTCTGATAATGCCATCAAGCTTGTTACAAGTTGTTAACAGCTTGTTCCAAACTTGTTCCAACAACTGGGAACAAGCAGTGCGAACACAACTTGTCGACAGCTTGCCAGTGAACAGATTTGTAACAACTTGTTTGCAGACTTGTAACAACTTGTGCGTTTTTATCTATGTACACACGTGAAAACGCACAAGTTGTTACAAATCTGTTCACAAGCTGTCGACAAGTTGTGTTCGCACTGTTTGTTCCCAGTTGTTGTAACAAGTTTGAAACAAGCTGTTAATAACTTGTAACAAGCTTGATGGCATTATCAGACTTGTCACAAGGTTGTTCTAACAAGTCTGAAACAGTCATGATATAACAGGAATGTTACAAATTTGACGACACAAGGTTGTAACAATATTGTTATATCATGACTGTAGCAGACTTGTTGGAACAACCTTGCAACAAGTCTGATAGTATTGACAAGGTTGTTACAAACTATTCACAGCTTGTTCCAAACTTGTTGACAACTTGTGACAAGCAGCGCGAATACAACTTGTTGACGGCTTGTTAGCAGACTTGCTACAAGATGTGAGATGTAGAAGTGTACACAGGTAAAAATCTCACATCTTGTAACAAGTCTGCCAACAAGCCGTCAACAAGATATATTCGCACTGCTTGTCCCAAGTTGTCAACAGGTTTGGAACAACTTGTTGACAACTTGTAACAACCTTGTCGAAATTATCAGACTTGTTGCAAGGTTGTTCTGACAAGTCCGTTACATGCTTGGTATAACAAGATTGTTACAACCTTGTGTTGACAACCTTGTAACATCCTTGTTCTATCATGGCTGTAACAAACTTGTTAGCACAGTCTTGTAACAAGGCTGATAATGCCATCAAGATTGTTACAAGTTGTTAACAGCTTGTTTCAAACTTGTTACAACAAACTGGAAACAAGCAGTGCGAACACAACTTGTTGACAGCTTGTGAACAGACTTGTGACAACTTGTGCGTTTTTACGTGTGTACTCTGGTATACACAAGTAAAAACGCACAAGTTGCAACAAACCTGCAGCAGACTTGTAGCAATGCTGTTCCAACAACTTGTCAACAGGATGTGTTCGCACTGCTTGTTCCCAGCTTGTTGACAACTTGCTACAAGGTTGTTGAGCTCAACAGACTTGTTACAAGTTGTTCCAACAACTTGTTATCGTCCTGCAATTCAACAATTTGTCAACAAGTTGTGAGTGACAACCTTGTAGCAACTTGATAAAATAATAGCATTGTTACAACTTGTTGACAAGCTTGCTACAAGCCTGTTGCGAACACATCTTGTTGACAAGTTGTGAGATTTTGACGTGTGTTTAGACGTTAGGTCTTGACTGTAATTGTTCAGAAATGACATTCGTTTACTTAAACTTGAACAGCTGAGAGCTTTGTTGTTCTGTACGTTTAGGAAACGCAAGAGTTGCAACACAAACAAGCTTGGTATCAACAGAATCAAATATCAATGACGAAAGAAGACGAGGATGATTATTTAACGTATTGTAGCGAGGCAATGTTTAGAATTCATATCTTAGAGCAACGATTACAGAGGTAGGGAAAATTAAAAAAATACAAAGTGCACATATAATGCGAAAAAAAACTAAATATTTTCCCATTTTCTAGGCATAAAGAGATGGCTCCTCCAAAATACATGCAGCTGGAACACAAACTACGCACTGATCCAAGACTTTCTGATTATTTTTAAAGATTTTTATTTATTTATTACTCTTTCCTGTACAGCTATAATGTAAAATATACTAAGTAGTTCATTCTCAGTGAGGAATGTGTAGCCATAGATCTCCAATATCGTATTTTTCATAGCCCAGACCTGTAATTTTACTGTTATTTGCATCTAAGGATAAACAGTCACAGATTAATACATTGTCTGTTCTCGGGTGGAACTTTTACGTTTGTCAAAAGCTTTTGACTGACAGCTTCCAATACTAGCTCTGCCGCCAATCAGTGTGATGTTATTTACACATCTTAGCTGATTAGATTAAAACTGTCAAATGCTCTTACAAACATGAAAGCTTCCTTTTATCTGCATCTGTTCATCTTTAGACATTTAAACGACTTATTTCAGTCTCTTGACATGGTTTCATGACAGACTAGATTTTAGGTTTCATATATGAGCAGTTGACAGCAGCAAGCATGTGATATATTGAGTCTCTGCCAAAGTGTGCCAGATCTGTCATAAAAAATGTTTATTTTTTTCATTCATCTGTCAATTTATATCCCTCAGTATTCAATTTCTTTTTGTATTCTTCATAGACTCTTTTGCGATCAAAATGCTTCACCTGATTAAATGACAAAAAATTCACTCTAAATTAGTTTTGGGAGAGTGCATTATATACTTTGTTGTGAAACTCATTAATAATTCATGAAGAAAACACAAAAGAAATCATGAGCGTGAAGGAGCTTGTATATCTGATACAAAATCATGCTGATTACATTCATCGATCTCATTTAAGTTCAATTTTCTTTACCGAATATCAATCATTTATTTTGATGAAGAATACAAATGTTCTCATCAAGATGTTTCACAAGCCATTAACAACATTCATGCCCGTGTTGTATCGGATATACAAACCCTTGCCTTCGGCTTAAGTTTGTATGTGCAATACAACACAGCCACTGGCCTGCTGATGAGGTAAATAGTAACATACAATCATAGTAATCCCCTAACATGTTTGTTGCCATTTCAATGTAGCCTGCAAAGCAGGTGTTGTATTTGAAATGTGTGGGCACAGAATACTACACAGAAGTCCATCTCCATTGTTTTTTGCGTAAGCGTTATTCGTCATGATTCGTCACTCAGCAAGTACCGTAAACAGAAGCAGTCACCCCCCTGGACATGTGCCATTTTTAGTATTTCCAGGGGGGTGACTGCTTCTGTTTACGGTACTTGCTGAGTGACGAATCATGACGAATAACGCTTACGCAAAAAACAATGGAAATGGACTTCTGTGTAGTATTCTGTGGTGTGGGGGTGGTGAGCCATATCCACCCAAAATGCCTACAATGGGTGGTGACCTCTACATAAACTGGAGTGATATTGACTTTTGAACCCTGTTAGATGTCAACAACTGCAGATAAAAACATCAATGTTTTTATCTGCAGTTGTTGAGTGTTCATCCATTGATGCAAACTATGGTCTGTGCTGTGGTAAGGCTTACCAATCCCCCCCCCCCCGTAATTTTTGCTTACCCAAGAAGGCAGACAGGATTTCTCAAACATTTTTCTAAATTCTTCGCAAACTTCGGTCTTGTCAGGATTTTTATCTCTGCATTCATAATATTTATCTCTCGCTTCGTAACATAGCTGACGTGAATTGGCGTTGGGCGCTGGCATTTATACACAATTTATATTATTTTCTCAAAAATAATCGGTTATCAAATAATTAAAGTGCTTCGAATTGCGCCCTCCCCCCCTGTTAGATGCTAGTCAAAATTCCTTATTTTTGGAACAAAATTTCCTGCAGAAGAATTTTGCAAACAAAGAGTTAAATTGCTCCCAAAGCTTGCTTTTATTCCCTAAATTTTCGTAGTTTGTTCTGCTTACTCCAAATTGTCCATTTTTAACAATTATTCTGTATATTCGTTTATTTTAAAACTAAATTGAAAAAATATTTCACAATTCACAAAATTTTCCTTAGTCTAGAAAATTCCATTAAGCTCGGTTACTAAGTCTGGGCGCCATATTTGAAATATATTTGAGTTGATTTTTATATTTTTATAAAAGATCAAGCATTTTATCGCCTAATTTTACCACTTTCTCGTTGTTTTTCAAGCTTGTAGATAAAACAGACATTAGCTAAAGATAGTTTAAGCTTAAAATGTAAAGTTATCGAGTTTTTTTATATTGAAATGTCTGCAAAAAGAGCTGCTCAAAGAATTGAGAAAATGCCAGATTCGGGTTCTCTGTCAGCGCGTCATATATTTCGAGGGATTGAGTATATTGTGAGTATGTTTGTTCGTGATGAAGTTGTCGTTGTCGAAGCAGAAGATAGACTCACAGCTGATCAATGGAGGGCTGAATTTGATGCAAGATGTAATGTATAATCTGTCTAGAACATATATGTGATAAATATAGGGTTGAGGTCATGCAAACTACAAGTAAATATCATAGACTGATTCTGGGAGCTGTTTGTACCCCCCTGAAAATATTAACACCCTCACCCCCCTGGAAAAAGTTTGCATGTGTCATTGCTTTACCAAAACTATGTTGGTTTTGTTTATAGGCGTAAAAAAAAATACCTGTGGTTCCAGTTCGCGACTGACCCTATTTTTTTCTGCCGACCCTATTATTTTTTCAACGTGATTGACCATGCGACCCTATTTTCTCTGGGTGGTTGTGGGCTGCTGCCAAAATGGCATCTGTTGTCACACTAATTATTGAAAAAACCATGAAAAAAAAAATTAAAATTTCTCCGACCTACTGACCCCAATATTTTCGCGATATATGAAACCGGAACCGCAGGTTTTTTTTTACGCCATATGGAGGCGAGCCAGCCTGTTTACCTTAGCTTTGCCGAGACCAATTTTACCCTGTGTTTACATTGGAGTTTTTAGGTGGGCTGGCTCTCCAAAACAAACCACTGGGCTCACCACTCTAAAGAGTATAATATAAATATATTTTCTCACGAACTTGAAATTTGCCTTTTTTGCTGGCAACTTTCATGGTTATAACACGCAGAATTCTTCACAGAGACCTTTCAATATTGAAATCTGTTGAGAAATTCTTATTCATAACTAACACTCAGCCCGCTCAGTTGAGCCACCTGAGGTCAGCCCGGGTCATGGCATTTATATGGGAAATTCCCAGCCCAGTCACCTGAGATCTCAGGTCAGTTGAAGCAGGATCTCGCTTAGGCGGGCCAGCTTGGGTCCTGTATGTACGTAAAATTAAATTTAGTAGGAAATTATGGTCATTCTTTGTGTGTGTTTTTAGACATTGAAGACCTCACCCACAAAACCGGCAATTTTAAACAATTCAAAGTTTTTGTGAACATGCTTGAGTCAGCATTGAACAAGGTTAGAGGAGATATGGTTTAAGATACAAAATTTTTGAAATTGAAGCAGTTTGAAAAGGAATACAATGGTTGTCCATTGTATTTCTTTACAATGTTTACAAGATTTAATATCTTTTTCACAATTCAAGATTTAATATCTTTTTCACAATTCAAAAGGATTCTCCAAGCGTAAGTTTGGACCTGTTGACATACGCGGATCTGCAAAGTCTTCGAGAACAAAAGCCTGGAATTGGAACCAACAATATCCCAGGAGCAAGAGCTGCATCTCAATTAGCTACAAAGCGATATTTGATTTTGACCTACACTGTGGAATTTGATAGGTAAATTTGGCTTGATATTTTGAATGCTTAGCAACTAATTGTATTCTACGACTGTCTTATATTTATACTGGTTACTGTAGCTCTAACATATCAGTTCTAAATTTTTTTTTCTAGAGGTTCAGTAAGGATTATTTCTTATTGATCCAGTGTTACTACAGGAGGACACCTAAATTAAACTAACTTTATTTATACTGGATAGCTCTATCAGTTCTAAACTGTTCTTCCTAGAGGTCCAGTAAGGATCATCTCTTATTGATCCAGTGTTACTACAGGAGGAAACCTAAATTAAACTA